>JAGFPH010008787.1:21454-38101 GCA_018207615.1 Philaenus spumarius
TATTATTATTATTAGCTAAACGAGAATTTTTAGAAAGATGCGGGTTTTTGTATATGGTAGGGCACATTAAAGGCTACAAATAAACCAAATTTTATCAAAATCGTTAGAGCCGTTTTTTATAAAAAAATAATAACTGATTTTTTGGGGGTTTTTTGACCAAAAAGGGGGTTGTTTTTCAAAATTGTTCAAAACCATTTTTCGTGCATCTATACAGGCGTACTGGACATGTCTGGTGCAAATTTGGTTGAAATCGATCGAATAGTTTTCTCTCTAGCTCTGTCTACATACAGACAACATACATACAGACATACATACATACAGACATACATACAGACATACATACAGACATACAGACAGACATTTTGTAAAAACCACTTTTTTGGACTCAGGGGGTCCCAAAACGGATATTTCCACAAAAATCTCAACATCGATTTTTTTTGCGATCACTATACTTTCTCTATACTATAGTATAGTGAGAAAGTAAAATGTAAATTGCAAGACGGATGTGGCTGTGCTTAAAATGAGACCTTGCAAACAAATTTATGATAAAAAGTAAACGAAATAAATAGTTTGATATTTAACATTTCGCGCCACCAGCCAAGACACCAGTTGCAGTGCCCCGCGACCAAGCCGGCAACCACTGGTGGCCGAGAGTTGTAGCAGGGCATTGTATCTTACCGAGCTTATTACACTATGCCACCTGGCGGCGCAATCAGTCCAGCCACCACTAATAATATTGTATGCACGTGTGTTGTTATTATCTTTAACTTAACTATTATCTTTCATCCGATTGTTTTGATAGTTATACCATCCGACAGAGAATTAAAAGTGCTGCAAATTTTTGTTAAAATGTACAGTTTTGGTGTAATTAAGGTTTGAAATTTTCAAATAGTCGCCTTTTCGAAACGCATAATTGGTAATAATAGCTCATTTGAATTAAAATAGATTATTGTTAGGTATAACGTCATGTCAAGTTTGAACTCAATCGGTCAAACCGTTCTTTAGATATCAATTATTTTGTAAAAAAAAACAGATACAGTCAGACGAAAAAGTAAGCACCCATGTTTATATTGTGAAATATGTTTGTCTCGATCCCAGGAACAAATCCACAAAAGGGAACCAAAGAGTTCGGGGACACTCTGTATAACATATTTTATTTCTGTAGTTGACAGAGTTATTAAGCTACAGTTTTTTTTTTTTATTTGCTCGCCACAAACATAATATAGTCAGATGGAGCAAAGCATTCACAAAAAGTGACACGGTTTTAGTTAGAACTTGATATAATTAAACTTTCTTAATACTAATAATGAGCTTTCTTTCTACTTAATAATAATATAAAGTTTAATTACTTACTGAGTAATGTAATTGATCTGTATAAATAAAGAATGTTGGAGAGATAATCCATTTCTCGACAGAAATTTATTGATGAAAATAAAAATAAATTTACACATATTCTAAACTTGTTTATTTATTATTTTTAATCCTACAGCTATGTTTATAAATAAATTGATTGAATATATTTAAAAAAAACCTCAAGTTATTGAATTTGTTTATGGATAAAAGTAGGTTACAGATTCTAACAAGTACCGGTAACACGCAAGTAATTTATTTACACTGGCTGCGCCGCCTGGTGGCCTATTGTAATAAGAACGTGTCGCCAACAGAGTCACCGGTGTCAACGCGCCACCTGGGGGCCTAGTGTAATAAGGACCTAACCAACCGGGGCTGGAGGCTGAGGAGCAAAGCAATTCTACTAATATATTTCGTACACGCATGTAAGCTATTCAGAACCTTTGTGACTAGAACAATTTCCCATATAGTTGGTTGGAACCACAAAACATATAAACATAATTTTGGATATTCGCTCAACTCACGTCAGCGAATATAATTAATGTCTTAAATAATAATTGTTAATATTGCTTTTAATTTAATTACCTTCATTGTTACGTTTTTGAATTTGTTCTTTTTTTAAAATCGCTTTAATAAAAGTAACTGTCTCTTTATACATACCACTTTAAGCACTTTATAGAAGTGAGACATCATTCTACGTAGAATATTCCATACTTTGTTTTATCTATGAGAAACATTTTCTGAGCACTGTTCCTTATTCGCGATAAAAAAAAGTTCCACTCAGAGCTCAATCATAAAATAGGTGCAAAACTTCGAACAACTTTTTTGTATGTAAATATATACATTAAAACTAAGAAAGGTTTTAAGCTTTCCACGAATTAATTGACTGCGAACTTTTATTTCCCCAAGCCAGTTTAAATGAAAACATGTGTCAGTTTTCACAATTTTAAATTCACAGCCATACTGTATATTATATTCTTTAAATGCTGAAATATGAATAACGTACTCTAAAAATTATGAGGAAATATCTTTATTGTATTTTTATTCCTGGAAAGATTAATAGTAGTCTGTACATAAAGTTGTATCCTGCATGTAGGTGGTTGTATTCGAGAATTTTACTTCATGTGTACTTTGAGCTCTCGTAAATATATGTTGACAAACAAAACATTGTTTTACATTGTCCTGTAAAACTAAAAGTCACTTACGTATCTTGACTTTTGATAGGGTTAAGATTACTAGTTACCTTATTACCAGGGTTCAAACTTTACAATACTCCAGTAACAAAGGGACAGATCAATAATAATACATCCGTGGTTCAGTGGATATACTTATCTCTCTATATTTATACCCATACAATACAATAACACAAATATATAATTTGACACATTAGCTTTTACTTATGCTAGTACACCTCTTATACTAGGTATTGACCTTTATAAAACAGACTGGATTACGGTATTGGCAACTAAAGCGTGTTACTTTTATGTGAATAACCCCAAAACTCTGAATATAACGTGACTCTAACTTTACTATAGACTGAAATACTTTGAATTCCATGTTACGGTATCCAAGTCACTTTACTAATAACAACTGCAAATTATAGTTACCTATAAAATGATGAATCTGTCCGTCTTGTGACTTCTTTTATACTCTTAATTTACGCGTTTCGGGGCCGTGGTCCCATCATCAGAATGAAAAATCGCTCCATTGGAAGTCGTTAAATGTTACAAAAAACACAAACACATAAAAAGACACTACACACGCACACGTATAAGAACGATACATATGGTCCTCATTTGCGAGGTTAACTTTATACGTGTGCGTGTGTAGTGTCTTTTTATGTGTTTGTGTTTTTTGTAACAGTTAACGACCTCCAATGGAGCGATTTTTCATTCTGATGATGGGACCACGGCCCCGAAACGCGTAAATTAAGAGTATAAAAGAAGTCACAAGACGGACAGATTCATCATTTTATAGGTAACTATAATTTGCAGTTGTTATATTATGAAATACTTTGGTTTGCTCACTCAGTGTGTTGTCTTCACAGGTATCTCTTTCACTTGAGATCGCGATGGTCCAAACCTCGACCTGAATTCCCCGTCTCGATTTCCTGGCCGCACTTTGCACGGTATCCTCCATTTTGCGGTCAGTCCATTTACCGGTCAAGTGTGGGGGTGAGGAGGCTCTAGGGAGGGGAGGTTTTCCATTTTGCGGTCAGGTTTCGATTCCTAGAATACCTGACTATTTTGAATGAATAGGTTCCATGCACATTGTTTGCAGATGTCGAGTTTTAGATCTTCACGAGGAGTTGTTGACGTAGCCACTTTTATATTAACAGACAGATTCTTCTTAAATTACAAATCATGTCTGATGATATTATAAATGGCCGTTTATTTCAACAAACTATATAGGCTACAAACAAGTAGGCTATATGCACATCAGTATTCCGCCGGAATACTACCCCCCAAGCAGGTTCCTACAATTATACTGTTATCGGCAACATACTGTGACTAAACAGTTTAGGTTAGTCCTCTAGTTTTTTTTTTATTCTAATTATATCGAAACTGGAGTGTGCGTGACTGGAAAACTGCCATCGGCCTGGCTCGCCGCTCTGAGTCATCAATCTGGCTCACATGTTCACGGGATTTTAGAAATACGTGACCGCAAAATGGAAAACTATTTTTGACCCACCCCTCCAGATTTTTGGGTTGACCGGTAAATGGACGATTTTACCCTTTGACCGGTAAATGGACGACCGCAAAATGGACACAACCCTTTGCACAACGAACCGGCCCAACTTTCCGGCCTAACACACTAACAACAGACTGGCCTAACTCGCAGCCCCTCACTGGTCACTCGACCACTCTACTCTGGCCCATCGACCACAATCCTCTGGCCCAGATTGTAGATTCGGATTATACTTTATAACCCGTCTAGCATCCTTGTTGTCATCTTAAACAAAATAACCGCTGCTTTCGTAGCATTTGTTTTGTTCCGCGTTAATAACCTTGCTACTATTTCCGTATTTATAGTATACTTCCTGGTCTGTCTTGCTGGTTAATACCTTTACATACAAAACACTAACTCTAACACCTAATATACTAAAACATATCTTTACTACACATCTCAAATCATAACACTTTCAACTTGTTGAAACTTTTTCTTGTAAAGAAGGATAGACAAAGGACGAGTTGGGCACTTACACAATTTTATCAACAATCACTTATTACAAACTTGATGTTTCGTATACTACCAAGTTATCATCATCAGTAATCGGATTTCAAACAATAGAAAGTATTTCATGGAAATTTGATAAGTAGTTCGTGAGTGAGACCGTAATAATTAATCTTTCCTGTTTATATTACACTAGCTGAGATCCCATGAAAACCACGCGCAGATAATTTTAATACACGACATGATATGAGGAAAACATTAAGTTTAATGTGTTATAGAAATAGGCTACGGTATATGACTTGTTAGCGAATTTACATAGGAAAGATGAGGTATTGCAGTGACTCTTATGGTGAGACCTAAGGTTTGGAGTAGTAAATGAGCGCCGATCATGGTCCCCAGAAAACCTTCTCGGGTGTCATTAAAAACTTTATATATACATGTTCCCATCTTAACGGCCGTATTTTATCTCTAACGGCCGCATTTTAAGCCCGATTTGGTCCAAATTTGGTACACACGTTGGTTTTCTAAGTCGCTTAGACGAGTTTGTACACGCAGGGCATCTATTAAGGGCACTCGTGAGTAGAACTATTTCCCAAATAGTCGATTGAAACCCTAAAACGTATAGACTTAATTTTGAAAATTCGCTCAACCCTTTCAGCGGTCCAGCTGCTTGATTGAAATATTTTTAGGTTAGAATTCAATTTTAAATCCTTATATATAATACGTGAAGCAGTTTTTTGTAAACACAACTCCCCCCTTAATGTTTAACCAACTCCTCAACCAAATTTAATGTTTGAGTTGTAACAAAATTCGTCTCATTTCGAAGTTTTGCAATAAGGTTTTAGATGTCAAAAATTCTTATCCTTAATGGCGTGAGCTAATCTTAAAGGTCGGGTTTTCCCCACAAGATTAACATGGAACGAATTTAAAAACCATTTCTATACAAAACAGCTGTTTATATTAAGAAACCAATTAATCCAGCTGTTTTCGTGGATGTTAATAATGATGTTTATAGTAATAATAATTATTATAATGTTTATAATAACAATTTAAAACCCATTTCTTTACAAAACAGCTGTTTATAATAAGAAACAAACTAATCCAGCTGCTTTCGCGGATGTAAATAATGATGTTTATAGTAAATTAAACATAATTTTAGGTTAGGCCCAGACTGATGAAACAACTTCTTGAATGTATCTACATAAATTACCATAGCAACCAATTGAATAAAATAACAGATAAAACAATTGATTCCGATATCCAGCTTTTGGTACAAAATAATATTTTAAGTTAGGCCTATACTGAACCAACACATGTTTCAACACACACAAACCAATCAAAATTTGCGTTAGGAATTTAAAAATAACAAAAAACTATGTTACATCCTAATTAAAAATAAATAAGACATACAGTAGGCCTATTTATTGATAATACACGGTAATTGATAGTGAGTAAATTTTTGGCTAGGTTTTTGATTAAGTGTACACCTGAGCAATACTGGTTCTTTTAACCTTTATTATAACTGTTGTTATAAAATATACGAAATAATTTGATTTGAACATTTAACATTATTTACCATCTTAGTTTTGAGGTTATTAATAATCCTACACTTTTGTTATAAATAAAACATAACATATGTTTTTAGAAATTTCCATCGGGGCTTGGCGTGCGGAGCACGCAGGGGTCTAACCTAGTCTGTAGACCTCTAATAGACGAGGACCATAGTTAGACGGCCTTACATAATAACCTTGAAATAATTAAATTATTATGTTAAACTTGATTAGGCCTATATGAACGCTGTTGAAGTGTACGAGATTTATAAGGCATTAAAATCAAAACAAGCAAATGGCGAACATCAATTATTATTGAACGACCAGCTAAATTTCGACTTTGTTACCTTTTATGAAACAGAGATAAGAGTTCAAGAAGCCCGCGGAAAGAACTGGTTCCAAGTGTGCCAGGCAACAGTCCGACAGTTGTCGCCCGGTAGCCAGATGGTATACACCAAAACGTACGGTCTTTTATTGTGCTGTGCTGTATTTTGTGTAATTAATTGTAATGTTTGAAGACCTCGGTGGAGCAATTTATTTATTATGCCTGAAGATGGGATAAAATTCCCGAAATACGTTCAAAAAATATCACTTGACGGAAACAAAAGTGAGAAACTTTATTCGTTTTAAGTGTATATGTTTTTATAAATGTTTGTATTTACTTTGTTCGGCAGAAGAGACTACTTAAGCCTACAAACTATTTCAAATTGGATATATGCCGTAACGGATTTTCAATATGGTAATTGCACAATTAAACATAATCCATTAGAATAAACGGTATAAGATAACTGCCACATACTTTCTCCCAGTTGAAACTTTATACCTTCCCAAGATTCTTAGCGCGCCTCTAGCACCTATGCGCGATAGTGTATCAAATTCCACGTTCTAGGCCAGATCGTTTTTCAGATATAAAACAAACAATATTTATGGTTTCAGGGGTTGTTTCAACCCTTAAATGCGAAATATTTTAAAATCCTTTCTTAGTACCAGGAACTGCCACATACTTTCTCACAAACATTTTAAAATTATTAAACAGATTCAGTGTGATTCATAATGGAATTAAGGGGGGGGGGGGGGGGGGGCACATTAAAGTAGGAGAGTAACTAATAATTATTATTATTATTATTATTAAAACTATTCGATCGATATCGAAAAAATTTGCACCAAACATGTCAATTAGGCCTGTATAGATGCACGAAAAAAGGGTTAGACAATTTTTGAAAAACAACCTCCTTTTTGGCCAAAACCCCCCAAAAGTCAGTTATTATTATTACCTAAACGAGAATGTTTAGAAAGATGCGGTTTTTTTTGCATATGGTAGGGTACATTAAGTACAAGTAAGCCAAATTTGATCAAAATCGTAAGAGCAATTTTTGAGAAATTCTGTTTTTTTTTGTTTTTTTTTCTATTTTTGGTGGTAAAACCCCTTAAGGGTCTTCTATACCTTGCGTAAAACAGCAAAAATATGCACTTCGTAATACCGTGTTTCGGACGCCGTTTTTCAACCTAAAAAGTTGTGAAACATCTTAAATTGTTCTTAAAGGCTTTGTGCTTTTGTCTTATACCTCATAATTGAAAGAAATCGTCGGCAACTCCTTTTAATCAACAGTTTAAATGAGTAAAAATCGATTATTTTTAACGCATTTTTTGGGAGTTTTAAGCAATAATTTCAATATTTTAAGGTAACACGTAAAAAATATAAAGCCTTCTTTATAACTTAAAATAGTTTCCCAGATTATTAATTTATAAATAGAATCCGAAACACGGTATTACGAATGCATGTTTCAACTATTTTGCGGCCTGAGTCAGGCCTTTTGCATTGAAATCATACTGTACACTCGGGAGTTTTCTTCAAGGTAAAGAAGAGCCTTAAAATCAAAAATTTGAAAAAATCAAGGTAAAAAAACGCCTGGAGATATTCCAGAACTACTTCTACATACCGAATTTCATCAAAATCGTACCGTTGGTATGGTCTCCAGCTCTGTACACAGCCTAACAGACACACGGACAGACATCACCAAAAAACACTTTTTTGGGTTCAGGGAGCACCAAAACAAATAATTCTACTAAAAATATTTTTTGGTTCAGGGAAAATCAACACAGATAATTCCAATAAACAATTTTTTGGGGTTCAGGAGCACCAAAACAGATAATTCCATTAAAAAGTCAAATTCGAAAATGTTTACGAAAACAATACTTTCTCCATAAACTACGTATAGGGGGGAGAAAGTAAAAATGCGTACTGCATTAGTACGCATTTCACTAATGCAGTAAAAAGTTAAAGAATGTTAGAAAATCACTTAATTGAACTTTTAGGTCATTAATCTATGTTTTTCTGTATTTGAAACTTAGGTTGAGATGCATACCCTCAGCTACACGTGCCTCCTCCTAATTGAAACGGTTTAATTATTACATGGTACCCTATATAAGTAATGAGATAATCTTCCATGATATTAGCGTGTACACTTTTATAACCGACCAACTAAAACGTTTAATTACAAGATGTAATGCGAGACTGACGTGAAAGCATCGTTACCTTAACTCATTTACTGCTATGCAGAAACCATTTGCTACTGTTGCTTCAACGTTAATTGGAAACTTAGTTTGTATAAAATCAAGCTAAGTGCAAAAACTTAAAGTAGAAACAAGCTTAAGTTTTTCACAAGTTGTTAAAAATGTTGTTTAAGGATGAGGTAACAAATGATGTACAGTACACGTATTGACATTATCATAAAAAAAAAATTCAACACGGATTAGGTACAGCAGAGCCTAAAAGTAAAGGATTGTGAAAACATAGTTGAAATGTTGCAAACACTAATGAACAAAAGCTAAGCGTGTGTAGGTAATGTGGACGATGTAAACGCAAATATTTGCATACTTTCTATATTGACTTAATATATCTAGCCTGCATGTTAGCTACGACTGAATCTTGAGTTCCATTACGGGAAGAAAGCAAAGAGATTTGCCAATTTTATATTTATACATTTTCAGAATTGTAAGATATTGTGCACAACTATTCGAAAATGGGTTTTAATGTTCTAGTATTAACATTTTCTGATTTATAGCCACGTTGAAAATTACAGTACTTGTATGCAATAGATTTTAATATCATTGTTTAAAATAAATATAATTTTATGATGTTTTGGTTCGATAAAGCTTTTTGTGTTTCAGACATTTAAGACCTACAGAATTATTTTAACTCTGCTAAATGGGACGTGATAGTGAAATAACTTGAGAAAAAAATGTTTCCAGAATACCTACTGAGGATGCTAGATGACTACATAAACAACAGATGAGTATTTTGTGAGGGAAGAAATGATCCTAAAGGTTCGAAAATCAGTCCTTTCATACGGAATACGACGACTTCCTGGAAATGAAACTTCTGCCAAACACGGACATCGTTGGGTTTGCGGACGACGCACTTATTGTCTGCTGATCAGACGATGAAAGCACATTAAAGGCAAGATTAAACGATCCTTGTTTGAAGGGCCATTGAATGGTTGGATGGCCATCAGCAAGACCGAAAATTGATTACCGAAAGGAAGAAATACCGAAGCTTCAAATTGGAGGGGTAGGTATTGGATGGCAAAATCAACTTACCTAGGGGTTGAAATAGACCGACGACTGAGCTTTATCCCACATATCATCAAAGTGACGAGAAAGGTGATCGAGACAGGGCGTGACTGATGCAAAATGTTAATTGACCGAGGGAAGGCAGGAGAGGCCGATAAAGTCTAGAGTAATCGGATTTGAGAGTGCCGTGTGCAGCTCATGTCTGGGTTCATGCGTTAGGCAAAAATACTGCCACAAAGCACATACAAGTGGCTCAGAGGCCAATGCATTGAGGATTAGCTTACCACCACTGGATCTGATGGCAAAAGAGAGGCATAAAGTCTACATCTCAAAGGCAAAGTTCGATAGTACGATCTGAAGCTAGAAGAAGGTCGACGAAGCGATGGAAAGAGCGATTGGAGACGGACAAAAAGCCTAGTTTTCAATATAGTGAGATGGTTAAACAGGAAGCACGGTGAAGAGGGATATTATCTACATCAAGATTTATCTGGACACGGATGTTTTGGCAGTTACCTTAAGCACTTTCAAGTCGTAGAAGTAGAAAATACAACTGTTGCAGCAATCAGTATGATGCCGCTAAGCATACCTTATTCAAATGCGAAGCATACGAAGACAATCAGCAGAAAATGTGTGGCTCAGTAGGAGAGGAAATGAATGCAGGTAATATGATAGGACATATGCTAAAGACAGAGGGAACATGAAGGACTACAGAGAACTTCATGAATAGAGTAACGAAGTAAAACATAAAGACGGCAAACGAAGACATACTAATAACAATTGATAGATAAGGAAGAAATCGCAAGGAATGGATGAAAGCATACAATGGCCATGGAAAGTAGAGCTGTCGCATGCGATGGTTATAGCCTAATGGTGGTTCCGCATGTAGCATCAATGCCTTGAGATAAAATAGGTTAGGTTATCCATCTTACATTTTTTAAGATGGAGGAGTAAAAATAAAACTTACGAAATCGATTTGGAAGCAATTTTTTAGGTCAAGCAATTTGAAATAAAAAATTTTTTGTCTCTTGAAATTTTTTCTAAAAACTCTCCCTTTCGAGAAATTAGCAACTTTATGTCGATTTATTTCAACACGTTTAAGGCCGCTATTTTGATTTGGGTGGTCCGATTTTTATTTTCTTTATGTCATTTTCCTAGTCTTAAATATACCTTTAAAGTGAGGTATCACATGACCATACTTCCCATTTAAAAATATTGAGTAGCCCCCAAAAATTCCGATTTTGAGTTGGGGGGCAACGTTGCCCTATGCATGGGGAAGTGTGCTTTTATGACCTATAAACAACCCCCGGGTTTGGATTTTCTATCAATGCTCGGTGGAGATTTAAGGGGGTGTCTCCAGACTTTTAACTAACTCTATATATACCTACTTTAATACTACGTTAATTAATTTTGTTAAAAATAGGACGATCAAAGCGAACACAAAGGGATCTATGGGAAGCACTCATGCGATGTATATACTATCTAACCGAATTTACCAATATCTGGTGGTTATAAATGCAATCATGTTACAAGTAAATTTAATAAAGAGCACCAAAGGCAACAAACAGTTAATTACTAGCTACTATGTTCGCTGAGAAAGAGACTTCAAGTGTAATGAGTTTAACGAGTATATAAAGTTTTACAATTAGCCTATATCGAGAATAAACTTGAATAATAAATATAGCTAGACTTTCCAGTAATAATATAAAGGAACAAATTAGATAGATAATGCATTTTTATATTATTTTATCATCCACATAGTATGTGAGTGTAAATTATTTGCATAAACTTCCAACTCCTTTATTTAACACTAGGGGAAACCCCTGCGTGCTCCGTACGACAACCCCGTTGGAACCTTCTATACACATAATCATATTGGGTTTTTTTATAATAAAGGTGTGGGATTAAGAATAACCCCGAAGCTAAGATGATAAATATTGTTAAATGTTTAAATGAAATTATTTCATATATTTTATAACAACAGTTATAATAAATGTTAAAAGAACCATCAAGACTCAGGTCTACACTTTAATAAAAACCTTACCTAAAAGTTAGAAATACAAATAATTGCTTCAAAGTTAGAAATCAGGTGTTACTGGAAATATTAGAGCAAACAGCTGTTTTATCTGTTATTTTATATCGGTTGTTATCGTAAGTCATCACCTAAGAATTTTTTCTGACTAAATTTACAAATATTCAAATAAAAAAGGTTTTTATCAACATTAATTATTATAGGCTATGTTACTCAGGGACAGTTAAGCTTTTTAATAGTAAAACTATTTTTTTAGGTTTTACTGGAATAGCTAGGTTCAGTACAGTAGTCCCATAGATTACCACCTACATACGAACAAACAAATTTGACCTCTTTATAATGTCAGTACAGAATGTTGAAAGTAAACATTTAAAAGGTTAATTCAAAACAAATGTTTTTCCTGGAAATGACTTTAAGTCATCCTCAAAGGAATGCATTAATACAATTTGTTTCTAAATCCCACTTAGTTTAGAATTTATCAGCAATTAGATTATGCAATATCTGTTACATTTTCTGATCTTAGTGTTATTTTATTTCAAATTTGTTTAATTTTATGGACTCTAATTTATTATTATTAATATTTTTTATTTAGTTTTCTAGTAAAATGCATTTTGTTTGTGTCATTAATTGTAATTTTATCTTTACTTCAAGATAATCTTTGTAAAGATATTTTACATTTTTTCGTTATTTTGATAAAACAGTACTATTATAATGTTACCTAAATCAATGTTCTCATAATGTAAGTTGCAGTGGGTGTGTGAATAATATACTTCCAGATCTTTGAAAATTGTAATTTCAAACCTAAGTGCTCTTGTATTTGAAATATAGTTCAAAACATAAAAACCCAAAAACTTTACATGTTTCCAAATAGAACCACATCTTGTTTATGGATGCGATTTTTAAAATTCCATACCTTCTTTTCCTTAAGACTCAAAGAGTTAACTGAAAACTATTCTTTTATTAAATTACACTTTAAATCTCAAACGTACTCCTAATTTCAGTTTTAAACTCACTTGCTACTTTCATACATTCTCTTCCTTAATACTCAATGAGTAACTGAAAACCATTCTTTTATTAAATTACATTTTTTCTCAAACGTACTCCTAATTTCAATTTAAAACTCAGTTTCTATTTTTATACCTAATTTTCTTCTTTTATAAAAAGAAAATATATTGAACTTGTACCATTAATGTTATAAGGGAAGTCACTGATATAACTGTAGCGAGTAATACTGGACCCAGTATAGATTCTTGCACATTCCATTAGTCGAAGGCAAGTACTGTGACAAACCTCCATTGTGGTACTCGTAATAACAAGAGACCTGTCACTGTAACCTATTGTGCAGCGGATCTTGATTCCGACCACTCACAATTAATTCAGAACCTCAGGCCTCCACACAGAGATAACTGGTTTTTGACAACTATTATGTAATTAACAAATTATAATTACTATTTCACCAGATTCACTAGAATGGAAAATATAACGAACTTAAAAGATTTCTAAAGAGATTTGGAATCGACTTAACACCCTCGACATTAATTAGCGATAATTATTATTATATTAGCTGGATATGACTCACCAATCGACTGTCTATTTACGGACGCCTCTCGTGTCGGCTAACTTACAATTAGTCGGACATTATTATAATTGACGTTATATAAACTATGTCGCAATCGATAAAGCAACCTGTCTCCATTGTGGCACCAACCAAAGTCCGAGCTCTCTAGTGCCCATATCGATATCTTATTCGATAAATCGAATAGTGACCCGGTGCAAGTTCAAGATCAAGATCTTGGTCATGCAAACATTTTAAAAAGCCAGGGTTGGGTCTTAGAATTAAATAGTACACCTCTAAGAAATTATTTGACAATATTTTTTGCGTTTGCTATTAGAACAATATTCGATCATAGCTGTTAAAAACGAACGAACCTATCAAATAAAAACGTATAATTTTATTGTTGGGCATTGTTGATACATTTGTTAGATAAATTCATTATTGATCAGATATATTATTTAGCAAATAAAAGATCTTATAAAGATTAATTATTTAGCTACTCTAATTTTACGTATCTCCTCTACTGAACTGAAATAAATAAAATCTGTAAAAAATGCAAAGTAGTTAATTCGAAAATTAAATACTTAATTTTAATAACTTTTATACATATCAATTCAATTGATTTGTATTCTCGGAATATTTGATAAGAGAAAGCACGTTTCGTCACTAACAGAAAATGTTAATAGCTAATAATGTTTGCCTTGAGTACTTTTATAGATCCAGTTTCAACGATTACTTAAAAAAAAACAATTCAAATCACGATTTGCGATTTTCATCAGAAATAATAATCATTTTCCATTACTTTGTCAGGTTTGAAGTGAATTATTAACAATACGAGTGCTGTTATATACGCTTTCAATTCTCAAGTAGACTATCATGCCCTCATCTACAGAATGCCGAGATCTCTACTTTATGTACATTGTTTAGAGTAACTACTCAGATTGTCTGATTAATGTATAATATAATAGGTCAATATATCATATAACAGGTTAATATATAATATAATTGGTTAATATATAATATTACAGGTTAATATATAATATAAGAGGTTAGTATATGATATAACAGGTTAATATATAATATAATTGGTTAATATAATTAATATCACAGGTTAATATAAAATAGAACACGTAAATATACAATATAACAAGTTAAAATATAATATAACAGGTTAATATATAATACAATAGGTTATTATATATAATATAACAGGTAATATATAATATTCGTCACAAAACATTCAGCCCTCGTGAACATTGGTACAGTTTTTCATTCAGGTAGTTTGTATTCTAAACAAATTAAATTATCTTTTCTTATTTTTGAATTAAAACTATTGAGTGTCCTTTATCTGGTTTAGTGATCAAAGTGATGTTTTTCTTAAATATTCGACATTTGTTTTCTTCTTCGTTATACTTGTTTAGTCTATGTTTTATAGTTTCTTCATACGGTTTATAAATACTAAACGAAAGAATCAAATCCCCGTTTTCTAAAAAAGAACACTGCCCCGCAGGCAATGCAAGATTATTAAATCAATGCAACAAAGACGTTTAAATATAAAGGAAATTATGGAAATGTTTAAGCTAAAGATGAACCAAGAAAATATGATTAACAAACTGATTTGGAGCCAATCATGATTTTTGAGGCGAAGTTAAGACTATTAGTAGACTCTTCCACTTAATCTCGAACTACAAAATACAATATATATATAAATACATCTAAATTCACATTACAAATAAAAAAAAACTATAAAATAATCATCACTTCTAAAACATAAAGTACAAAACTAAGAAAATTAAAATGTTCACATTTATTTTCTAAGTAAAATAGAAATAAAAGTAAGGGAAACGAAAATACATACGGATGTAAATACACTTACATTCTCAAATAATAATTTATTTATTATTACCTTGCTCTCTTGTCTGTCTTTTCTGTACAAATTTAGAAATAGATTTTAAACTAACTTCCAGATGTTCTTGAACTTGAAATTTAGCTCAGAAGTGGATAACAATGATATCATTTTTTACCACACTTACACACACACTCACACAAATGTATTATCACCTCGCTATCTTGTCTGTCTTTTCCGTACGAATTTAGAAATCGGTTTTATACTGACTTCCAGATGGTCTAGAACTTAAAATATAGCTCAGAAGTGGATAACAATGCAATCATTTTTTACTACACACACACACACACACCCACAAACACACACCCACATGAATTTATTTTTACCTTGCTCTCTTGTCTGTCTTTTATGTACAAATTTAGAAATCGATTTTAAACTAACTTCCAGATGGTCTAGAAACTTGAAAAGCTAGTTGATTAGATCAAAGTTCCAAGTCTCTAGACCATCTAGAAGTTATTGTAGTTTTGAAAAAAAAATAACAAAAGATTTATTAAATAATTCCTATAATAACTTTATTATTTGAAAATCTATTACAAAAGTGAAGTAGAAATTACAAAAATCTATTGCAGTGGCAGTGGACGGATGCTACATGACAAGGCAAAGGCAAGCTGCAGTGGCTGTGTAAAGTGAAAGGGTACATTGGGTCGCTAATAAGGTCGCCGTTTGGTTGCTGTGCATTGCAGTGGCAGTGGACGGCTGCTACATGGCAAGTCGAAGGCATGCTACAGTGGCTGTGTAATGTGAAAGGGTACATTGCCTTGCCATGTAGCAGCCATCCACTGCCACTGCAATCCACGGCAAACAAATGGCGACCTTATTAACGTTCCAATGTACCATTTCATATTACACAGTCAGTTTAAAATTGATTTATAATTATGTACGGAACAGAAAGCTAAGAGAGCGAGGTAATAATATATTCATGTGGGTGTGTGTGGGTGGGTGTGGGTGTGTGTGTGTGTGTGTGTGTGTGTGTGTCTGGTAAAAAATAATTGCATTGTTATCTACTCCTGATCTATATTTCAAGTTCTAGACCATCTGGAAGTTAGTTTAAAATCGATTTCTAAATTCGCACCAAACAGACAGACAAGATAGCGAGGTAATAATAAATTCATGTGGGTGTGTGTGTGGTAAAAGATAATTGCATAGTTATCCACTTCTGAGCTATATTAAGTTCTAGACCAACTGGAAGTCAGTTTAAAATCTATTTATAAATTCGTACCGAACAGACAGACAAAAGAGCGAGGTAATAATAAATGCATGTGGAGGTGTGTGTGTGTGTGTGTGTGCGTGTGTGTGTGTGTGTGTGTGTGTGGTAAGGATGATTGCATTGTTATCTACTCCTGAGCTATATTTCAAGTTCTAGACCATCTAAAAGTTAGTTTAAAATTGATTTCTAAATTCGTACCGAACGAACAAACAAGATAGCGAGGTAATAATAAATGCATGTTTGTGTGTGGGACAAAATGATTGCATTGTTATCGACTTCTGAGCTATATTTAAAGTTATAGAC
>JAGFPH010008788.1:9902-37347 GCA_018207615.1 Philaenus spumarius
GTTTAATTGGTAACACCTCTGAAATGGACATTGTGCTTCCTCATTTCGTAAGTTGTGTTACAAAATTTACATTGCTCCCGTGTGGTCTTAAGCACACTTTTTTTACAACACTAAAATACTTACTGTAAGAGGTGACCGAAATGAAGACGCACAACAAACAATGCATGACTCTCTTAGTAGACACAATATTAGGACTGTTAAACATTATAAGTTCAAACCTACGCAACTGTAGCAGGATGGACTAGGTCCTTTAGTCCCAAGGCCACTCTGCATCTCCTGTACCCGACTGTATAGTGACGGTATCCACTGAGCCACACAGTTCCTTTCATTGAGGAAAGCAGTTAGCCTCGTTTAAATGGCACTTCTTTCTGTGTGAAACATTTGAACAAATTATCAAGCCAGTTTGTCACTGAGAACAAACAATTATTTCACACTTAAAGACAGAGACAGGAGAAATAACGACACCGAAAACAATTTGCTGGTAACTTGAACCGTTTAATAACGCTTAGGTTCTTAGCCTGTAATTGAATCCACAATGTGTTCAGTTCAGTTTAAACAAATGTCCTAACCGTTTACATAATTGATACTTATTAGGCCTAATTTTCACGATAACAGCCTTGCTTGATTTTTACACACCTTTCAATTTCTTCGGCTACAATATAAGATCAAACTACCTAAACTTATCTATAATACAACATTAAAATATCTACAATATAATTGTAGTTAGTAATTCAAAATTAAAAACTAATCTAAACAGCTAGAAGTCTTTTTGGTCCATTACAATTTAAGTTTTAAATGCGCAAAAAACTAGGGACGACTATAAGGAAAAATCAATTTCATCGTTCGTTTCTCAAATTTTCGTTTGAAAAATCCGCCAAAAGTATGGACAGTTTATATTTGTGCAAAACTAACAAGAGTATTATTAAAAAAGAACTGGCAAATGCGAGTTTAAATTTTGACAGAATTCTGCAAAACTGATCTGCAGTATTACCACCATTAATATTAAAAAAAAGCATATATGTACTGTACGGATGATGATTCCTAATTTCTTTTAATAATGGCTGTATCAAAAGCTTTAAAAATTGATTCTACCAAGGGTGAGCTCTCTGGGGATTATACAAAATTTTTGGCAGGTATTTAAAATACTTAGTTGCCTTTTACATACCAAATAGTTCCCAAAAAGGAATAAAGTGCTTCAGAATAGGAATTTGGAAATTGAAACCTGTCTCTTTCAGTACTACATATTTTGCAGAAGATTTTGAATAACATGTGGCTATGGACAAGTTCCAAAGTAATACTGACATCATATGATGCCTGTTCCCTAATGAGTACATATGATGTATTTTATAATTAACGTGAACAAACAAAATCAGATAACTGATGACATCAGGTCTGTTTTCCCGCTTAGGCACATGCCTAGGGTGCAAAAGATTTGAGGACGCAAAATGAGGGAATTTTTTTTAAATTTCTCTTTCAATGTACAAACATTTTTTCACAAAAGTTTCAACAAATGGAGGACGAAAAAATAAAATTACAGCAAATGTACCACCGCCTGTCAGCCAAAGTCCAGCGAGTCATGTACCTATGCGTTGTGTTTTAGCGTGTGTGTGTATGTGCGCGCCGAGCGAAAGGCTGGGCAAGACAGTGCGGAGTGCGCCTGACTATGAGTCACCGCCCATCGGCACTGTTTGCGGGCGCCAATCGAGACAAGACACTATTACAGACCTCCGACGGCATGAAGTGTCTCTGGTAGTGGTGGGTCATTAAAGATAATGACAGCAAATGTACATACAATATTGTAGTATTTACTGTAATGGTAAAGGTTGCCGGATTGAACAAACCAATTATTACACATAACTTAACACATCCTTCATCCGATCGTTTTGGCAGTTACACCATCCGATAGGGAATCAAAAGGGCTACAAAAAAGAAATCTTGACAATTTTTGTTAAAATGGACGGTTTTTGAGTATTTTATTTCTCAAATTTTCAAACAGCCGCCATTTTGAAACGCATGATTGGATTTAATCGCTTATTTTTATTGAGATATATCACTGTAAGGTTAAACTTCATGCCAAGTTTGAACTCAATCAGTCAAACCGTTCTCCAGATATGAATTATTTTGAACAAAAAATAAAATGGCAGATATATGGAAAACAAAGTGTTTTCGGGCCTAGGTTTATATCAACATTTTTCTTCCTTTTTGTATGAGGAATCATATCATAAAGGTTTTTTTACAAAGATAAAGATTGTGTTTATTTTTGTAAATAACTATTCAATCTATATAATTATTTTACTTTTTGAGTAATGATGCATTTATTTTATAAACGTAGGTGTTTTCAATTCGTTCAAATTTTCGCAAACAAATTATAATTCAACCTTAGAGCACTTGTGAGATATTTCGAACACTCACTTTGCTCGAATACTAACTTACTTCTATCTCGTACCTTATAGGTATATAATACAATTGTTATAAAAACAACTAAAACACTTATAAATGAATTAACCAACTTTTAACACAATTTCTGTTCTCAATTAATACCTATTCCGTATACACAATCGACTTAACGAATACGAAGTTTTATTATTGCAAAGTTAACTAAAACAGAACAAATTGATTTTTCCTTTTTTATTATTTCAACACCTATACTAATAGAACAACGATGGCACATACACGCTTGGTTATTAATACAATGTAGTTTATTTGTAAGTTAGAAGAATGGAAAAGAAATTTAAACAAAATTCTATAAACAGTTGATTAGATTTAACAACAAATAACAACGAAATGGATTAACAATACAAATTATAGTGTTTAGGCTACTATTTACAATAAAAAACGTGGAAGACAAATTTGTTTTGCTTAACGACTTTAGTATAACATTACGACTTACTGTCGTCAGTGGTCAATCTTTGTCGTTTAAAACAACGGCCGTTTCGGCTATTCAGCCATTATCAAGTTTATTATTAGAGAAACTCCTCCATTGTCGTGGAACACTAACAAAAACGCATTCACAAACATGCATAGACTCCACAACGAACCAATGACAAGCAGACTTTCGTGAAGAATTTAATACAACCGAATATGTTCGCGTTAATAGTGGATACTCAACGACCGCTGTAGATAAAATCTTTAAAAAACCAGAAAGGAAATCTACAAGTCACAAGACAAAATCAGTTAAACATGTTGTTTTACGACATTACAAGAATTTAGCACACAATATAGGCAATGTTTTCGTCTAACAAGGCTACACCATCATGTTCATATCTGGCAACATTTACAGAGTGTTATAAACACAAAGTTCAAGATTTGACAGATTCCCTGATGAAAATATTGGACAATCAGGCAGATCTTTTAAAAAGAGGAACAAAGAGGATAACCCGAAAGCCAAACAACGTTATGTGTGCGGAAAATTGAATCTAAATATACAGAACACAGTATTTTAAATAGGCACAACTATTCGGTAATCCATGACAGCTTAAAAATACTTTACTATTGCAAAAAAGAAAAATGAATGAACACTCGAAAAATACAAAATATTTAATGTTCAAAGCAAATCACAATTCAATACAATGAGAAATTACTTTTTGAATCTAATATGATACTGTACTAACAGAAACACAATACTTTTCCTAATGATAAACCAGTTTCCATACTTTACACGGATAAATAATTCGACCACGCAGCTGAACCGCTGACGTGAGTTGAGCACATTTCCAAAATTAAGTTTATAGGCCTATGTTTTAGGGTTCCAACCAACAATTTGGGAAATAGGTCTATTCACGGCGGTGCTGAATAGCTGCAAAATGGTTTGCACGTCATTCCGCATATTGGGAGTATCTTCGATACACAAAGCATTGCGTGCTTCGCACCCCAACCCATGGTAGAATCCACCACATGGCTTGAAGTACTATCGGGAACTTCTATAGTATTTAACGTTTTGATCGATTTTGGGGGAACCAAGCGAGCTATAAGGCCGCGTAAAAAAAAAAAATGTGCAGAATAACATCCTACATTTATATTTGTAGGAAAAACTCAAAAACAAATTCATTTTTGTAGGAAAAATTTAAAAAAAATAGTTACTTCCGGTCAAAAAACGTGCTTCCGATTGTTGGATTTTTTTGGCTATCGAACTCGTCCGAGCGACGTAGACAACCAACATGTGTACCAAATTTGAACTAAATCGCACTAAAATGCGGCCGCTAGAGTGCGAACACGTATATACATATATATATGATTTTTAACGACACCCCAAAACGTGTTCTGGGGACCATGATCGGTGCTCATTTGCTACTCCCGCATTGGGTCTTACCATAAGGGCCACTGCAATAGCTCATTATTCCTATGGAAATTCGCTAATAAACACAGCTACTCGGTAATCCATGACACCTTAAAAATACTTTACTACTGCAAAAAAAGAAAAATTAATGAACACTCAAAAAATACGGAATATTTAATGTTCAAAGCAAACCCTAATTCAATACAATGAGGAATTACTTTTTGAATCCAACATGATATAATAACAGAAACACAATACTTTTCCTAATGATAAACCAGTTTCCATACTTCACATAGATAAACAAGAGACAGTAGGCGTACCAGATATGGTTTTTGTTAAATGTGTTTTAGCGAGTAATTTATTTAAATATCTGTGAATGTGTTTTCGTTAAGTGTTTAAAGGAGAAGTTTCTCAAATAACAGTCTTGATAATAGCTGAATAGCCAGAATGGCGACAAAATGAATGTGTTTACTTGTACTAGTTGGACTAATGAAGGCAGGGTTGTAGCGCAGGTAACTAGATTCACACCTACAAAACCTGTGTTGGAGGTACAACCTGTGTTGGAGGTACAACCTGTGTTGGAGGTACAACCTGTGTTGGAGGTACAACCTGTGTTGCGGATTGGACTAGCACCGCAGACACTCTGCTGGCAAACTATGGTAGAACCTTGGTAAGTCGGCACTTTCTAACCCGGATCTCCGCATACCCCAGACCGGTTTGGAAAACCAAGTTAAGGAGTTATGCTACGTTTAAAAACATAAAATATAATACGTGTTTGTAAGCATCAGCCGTCACTACCCAGTGGAACTGTACTGTCTACGTAACAAGATGAACAACATGATGAATCACCACCAGTTATGCTCGTCACAGACAACATTACTACACTTGTTTTGCGTTCACTTCATTCGTGTTACGCTCTTTTTTGTGTTTCGTCTGTTTTACCGCTATGCGAGTTGTGTACTGTGCTTTTCCGCATCGGCTACGAAGCGTACAAATTTTGTAACAAAGGTGAACCGTTGAAGAAGATTACTGCTGAGTGGTACATCAACCGCCTTGATTAGAAGAAACAATAATGAGAACTTTTGATTCAGAATGATTTCATTGGAACGGTGGACACTAAACCCAGTGGCGTCGCCAGGGGTTGTGGGACGCAAAGGTTTCACGTAAAAAGGGGTGTAAAATTTTAAATTTGCTTACTGGCATTTTAATAATGAATATAGTAGAGTCCCGCTATTCCAAAAATCCGCGTATTCCGAACGGAGTTCAGAAAAAATACCGATTTTTTAACATAAAAACAGGAGAAATTTAAATGGTGTACGAAAAAACGTTCATTTATTTTTTTTTCTGAAGGAAGGAAGCTGCGGCAACAAGCGTCCGATGAAACGGATACAGGGTCCATCTGAAAGAAGGAAGGATTAAATACAATAGCTAGGCACTAGTAGTGTTGTTGCCGCCGGCCAGTTGCTTTCATCCGTTTTCGCTATCTCGAAGGAATTAAATTTTTTTCTCGATAATTTTTCAAGATGATGCAGTACCAATGGACAGACTGCGTAATGACAAAACGGACTGTTCGAACAACCTATCCCTTCCCTTCAATTTCGTACACTAAGGCGAAGTCAAGAGCATTTGCTGCGTGTGATATGAGTTCAGTTTGAGCATTCACCTCCTCCTCGCTTTCCTCCGATCCAATCAACGCTGTACAGAACTGATACTAGCGTATGTCTCTGCACTAAATTTACGCCTTAACAAGTCAATACGTTGATATTACTCATGAAATTTGCCTATTCCGAATTCTCGCTAAACCGAACAATGTTCAGTCCCAATTAGTTCGGACTCTACTGTATAATACAATTTTGTAGATTATTTATTAACCATTTCATAAAATGAATCATACGATAAATAGGAGTTGATTCAAACGGTAGGTTTACCGATATCAGGGATTCCCCCCAGCTCCAGGGCTCCTAGTGGTCTTAATCCGGGCCTGATTGTGATACAGATCAGAGTATGTTTACGACTGTTATAAGAGATGACGTAACAATAAAGTTGATTGGTGGGAGGGAGACAGGGATGCCCTGGTGGTTGGTAGAGAAAGATTTATGTGATTCACTCCCAAACTTGACTTTAGATTTTATAAAATTATTTGTGTGCCTGTAGCTTCTTGTGAGAGAAGTTTTCGAAACTCAGAATTAATTATAAAAGAGTTACCTAAGATCTACCATGAGCCATGCAAGGCTTTGTAATTTAGCTATCTTTTTCATTTAAAATCCTGTAGATAAAAATATTCCTTTTGATAATACCAAGGTTTGCCGAGCAAATAGTTCGTAAAAGGATTTGAAGTAAAACTAAGGACGTAGACTAAATGATTCAATTTAAACTTAACACTGACCACAGAACCAATGATTATATGTTTAGTCTAGGTTTGATGTTAATACAGTTTATTTTGAAACATTAATTTTAGTTAAACAACTTTATAAGTTTCTTTAAAAAGTATTCTATAACAAGATAATAGGCTTACCGCGTGTATTTAGATTTTTATGTAATAAATTACTGTATTGTAAAAAATACAGTCTTTTCCAAAGTTTAAAAAAAAGTTAACTGATCTGGGGAAACAAAACACATATTATGTAATATTTGATTCCCTTGATACCAATATTTTAATAAATAAATTTAATATTTTTAATTTATAAGTATAATTATTAAAATTCATTATTATTTTCTCAATAAATACAGTATAAAACTACTTCCAAAACTATTTGTTTATAACAAGAGTCAAGTTTTACTTCGGCTCGCATTGAAATGCCAAAGTATTGAAATCTTGCGGAAATTCTAAAAATTGTACACCAAATTTTTATTACTTTTCTTGACGTTTTCAACTTTGGCTCGCATTAAAATGGCAAAGTATTGAATTCTTGTGAAAATTCTAAAACATTTTCCCCTACTTTTTATTACTTTTACCCCTATTTTATTTTCTTTCTCCAACGAAAGTAACGTTCTTGAGGTCTCTAAACACGATAAAGCAATAAAAAAATGTGTGTCCGTGTCTGTCTGTTTGTGGACATGATATACGCACTCACAGATGTCGTAAAAAACTTCTGGTGGTGCCAAAATTTCCGTAATTTTACTGCGGAGAGTTGAAAAGCTTTTGAGCTTACTAGCGTGACGTGCGTGACAAAAACGGCACATTTTTGAGGATTTAAAAAAAAACTAGAGCCGAAGTCTCGAAAAAGTGTTCCATCTTTTCATCTTGTTTTGTAAATTAAAAAGATGTTCAAAGTGTGCTGTTTTCTTTTACGCCTGTGAGCCTATCAATGTTCTTAAGGCTGTGTAAAATTAAAGAAATCTTTCAAAGTAGCTTAGTAGGATGCTGCAAGAGAAGAAGAGTGACAAAATACTGTCCGCACCAGGTGACATTAGTCCTGGCGACGCCACTGACTACACCAACCATCTCTGGTGAGCAGTCAGAGACGGAAATACGACTTCATTGAAGACCTGGATGGCAGCCCAGAAATGAGGTTGTTGGTCAGTCTACTGAATGTATGTTGAATGTCTACATGAATATGATGCCGACTTAACAAGATTTTATTGTACTTATTAATTTTGTTTCATTGTTTTTTCCTTCGACCATTTTTAAAGATAAACTTACTTATGGAAAAACTTAATCAAAGTCATAACATAACGATAACACAGTCGTTGTGGTACAACCGTTTACATTATACAACTATATTTTTGTTTAAATCTTATCAACTGTTAATAATATTTAATCATGTAGTAAGAATCTACACAACACTATAAATTAAAACAACACAAGTTCTTCTTTCTCTTTGACAGAAATTCGTTTATCAATATTAAGTTTATGACAAAATGTATTAAAAATTTAACTCCCAAACACACGGTACATACGATTTAGTTTAAAAAGTACTATTACCACTATCTTAGAATAAGATTAAACTAAACTAAACGAAATTATACAATATTAACAGAGTTTTTAACAATAAGCGTTACAGTTGAATTATAATACTTGACAAAGTTTACATAAGGGAGGTTTTATATTACAGAAATAAGGTTACACCCAAATGTTCGTAGCTGAAAAATGTTAAAAAATTCCATTAATAAATAATTTTGTTTTTTGAATAAGTAATGAAAATAGCAGAGGCAGATTGAACAGAAAGAAATGGCATGGCATACGGACCCATTTTACTTATACAATTTTCGATTTTTATATTCAAAAGATATTAATGATTCTTTTCTAAATGGTAGTTCTGCACCCATACATGAGCCATTAATCATTTTTTCAAATATATTATTTTTACTAACCCTGTCAGTGCCAGGCATTTTCTCCCATAGTGTACCAAAATTTCCTAACCTGATTTAGTGAATTTGTAAGGATTTCATAAAACAAAAGCTATATTTTTGTTATTTGATAAGATATCTTCATGATTTTTGTTTTGTTTTTCTTCTAATAGGCCTACAAGTAATATTTTCTACTCTAAACACCTTTATAATATACCAAAAAATTGAGAGAAAATAAAATTACATACCGTAACATAATTTTTAGTAAAATTTCCAGTTTGTACGAAGAAAACGGATAGAGAAAAAATATATCACTTGAAAACTTGCACATCACTAAACTTTAAGTCACATTCTGTTCTATACTGATGTTCAAAATTTTGTGCCAATATCTTGCTAAATAAAAAAATTTCACTACTTTTTCGAAATAAGAAAGTTTTAACCGATTCGCTTATGACGACGGCGATCCGCCTGAAGGGGCGAGATAGGCAATATGGTTGCTTCGTAAAGTATCTAAGAGCAGTTGATTTATCAGTTTCATTCTGTGCAAGCCTTAGCTGAGTGGTAACGTGGTATCTTCCTGATCGGAAAATATTAGGTCAACATTTTGAAAATTCTGTGTGGGGAAACTTTTACATGTTTTTTGGGTACGGGAAAACCGATTTTGACAGTTGAAAAATCGTAGCGCGTCGGGTTCACGTTTTTGGGTCGGTTCAGAGTTCATTGAAATTTACTAGTTGAGACCTTTTGGGAAAAAGCTTTGAGAGCAAATTCGAAAACAATAATTCACCCACTTATTTTTTAACTGAATGTAACAAATAAAAAGCAATTTTTAAGTTTAATTTTCTTTCTATTCGTGTGTTCTGTCCGGACGAGCCCAAGTCTCAAAAAAGTGTTCTATCTTTTCACTAGTTCACGTATAGTGTTTCACTAATCAAATACGTAATTTGATGCGCGGTCAAACTACACGGAAGGCGCACAGTACAAATTATCGCATTAGCGGACACAATTGTATCAAATTCAAACACAACCTATGCAGATTTGACAGTTTATAATCTGTTATTTTATAAGTGCGGCAGGCTTGTAAGAGGGAATAAATAGTAAATTTATACACGGATAGAATTATGGTAAATTTGTTATCATAAATTAAAAATCACACAACTCGAGGCAAAACTTGCACAGATTAAATAGACAGTGACCGGGCGGTTGAACTACTAATTGAAGGAAGGATTACAATAGCCCAGGGTGAGGCCGAATTAGTAGCTACAAAATAGTGTTGAAAAACCAAGCACGTGTCTTGTATTCATACTACTGCACCTGATAGAGGGTTAAAACATTTTTGTACAGGAACAGAATGAAACAATTCCACTGGTGTTTACACTTTTTTTAACTAAAACTACGTTTAAGCGGTGATTACAATGTTACTTACATTTGGGTGTAACCTTAAATAAATACATGCACAACTAGACCTTTAGCTTTACTTAGCAATTGTCAATTATTTGAAAAATATAATGAATTTAAAAAATATTCTAACTTATTTATACATTTTTTTAACGTATGACAAGTTATTTATCACGTAAAGAAAATAAAACACTCATGAAACGTAGTTGAGCTCTTTGTAACAACAGTCAGAGCAAGATTAAAATTTTACAGTTTGTTTTGAAAATTCCTAAGTAGTAGGCAAAACAATTACGAGGGAAAATAGACCGAGAACAGTTGATCTTACAAGGTAATTATTTAACCGGAAGTGGAGTTTTTAAGAACATGTTTAGTGTTCTATAGTGCTGAATATCATTCTCTCTTTCTCTGTCCTACATTACTCACAGTGTACCTACTTTGGTGTAGGTTTACTTATTCGATTATGACGCTTCAAAAAGGTAGAATAAAGGATAATTTAGTTTTGTGGCTTATTTATACATTTTAATGAAAACTAAACAAAATATATCCTGATTTATTTTGTTTTTTTGCCTTACTGGACTGGATATATTTACATAAATACCTTATAATTCCTTGTACTAGACGCAGTTCTTTTTTGATCACACTTTATTCGGTGACGTACATTTCGCCTATTTTTTCAGGCATTTTCAAACCGTTTATAAAAAAAAAAAGATTTGCATTTGTTTAATGCACTTCAAAAAACTATAAATTATACATAAACTACATCGGCATATTCATGCCCCATTACGGGTGTTTGTGTTTTTGTGTTAATGTTTGTGGAGTTTTATAAACGGTTTGAAAATGCCAGAAAGAATAGACGAAACGTACGTCACCGAATTAAGTGTGATCAAAACAGGTCTGCGAGCAGTACAAGGAATTATAAGGTATTTAAGTAAAATATATCCAATATGTAACATGTATTGTAATATGTAGGCCTACCTTTAGACAGACAAATTTGAATTAACGATATAAGTTTTGTGCCATATTGTAAATATTTTCAAATACAGTATGGAGCGGATAAAATTCATGTTTTTAAAATGACTGGTGCTCTACACCTTTATTTATTAATTAGTTTTTAAAATTTCATATTTTCACGAAATTATAGAAACAGTGATCTCTCAGGTTTTGTAACAATTCATCACTTTAAAATACCGAGCTTCTATAAATAGTTTATACTAATAAAACAACCTTTTTAAGCACAATAAAACACTTCTAATATAAAATACTAACGAATAAAGCTGTTCATTTCTATCAATGAACATATACTTGT
Organism: Philaenus spumarius; assembly: GCA_018207615.1. Taxonomy (NCBI): domain Eukaryota; kingdom Metazoa; phylum Arthropoda; class Insecta; order Hemiptera; family Aphrophoridae; genus Philaenus; species Philaenus spumarius. The sequence continues at coordinate 21,173 of JAGFPH010008788.1, forward strand.
TTAGATCAAATTAAGACACTATAAAAACATGTTGAGTTTACGGTTAAAAATTACAGTAAAGGTCATTGTTTTGGAGTAAAAAGACAAAACAAGCATCGTTTAATTTAAAACGCAAAGCGTAAGCAAGTTCAGAGAGAATGCCGAGTAGTAGGACAGAGAGACGGTCACTTAGTATGTGCCGCATGAAATATACACATGGCGTTGTCCCAATTAACCCTGTCAGTCACACCCATGGAGGGCACAATGGAGCGGCCATCAGAGCACAAAGGATTAAAAAAAAATACTATTTCTGTATACAGGGTGTATAAAAAAAACGTTTCAGGACTTCGGGATATGATTCCTCATACAAAAAGGAAGAAAAAAGTTCCTATAAACACAGGTCCAAAAACGCTTTGTTTTCCAGATATCCGCCATTTTGTTTTTTGTACAAAATAATTCTTATCTAGAGAACGGTTTGACTGATTGAGTTCAAACTTTACATGAAGTTTAAGCTCACAATGATATATCTCAAAAAAAATCAGTGATTAAATCCAATCATGAGTTTAAAAATGGCGGCTGTTTGAATATTTCAAACCTAATTTACTCAAAAACTGTAAATTTAAAAAAAAATGTCAAGACACCTTTTTTGTAGCCTTTTTGATTCCCTATCGGATGGTGTAACTGCCAAAACAATCAGATGAATGATAATAGGTTATGTGTAATAATTGATTTGTTCAACCCGGCATCCTATACCAACACAGTAAATGCTACAATATTGTTTATACATTTGCTGTCATTACCTTTAGGTTAGCTATTATCCTTCATCCGATTGTTTTGAAAGGTACACTATCCGATAGGGAATCAAAAGGGCTACAAAAAAGGTACCTTGACATTTCTTGTTAAAATGTACAGTTTTTGAGTAATTTAGGTTTGAAATTTTCAAACAGCCGCCATTTTGAAACTCATGATTGGATTTAATCGCTTATTTTTCTTGAGATATATCGTTGTTAGGTTAAACTTCGTGCCAAGTTTGAACTCAATCAATCAAACCGTTCTCCAGATATGAATTATTTTGTACAAAAAACAAAATGGCGGATATCTCTAAAACGAAGCGTTTTCGAACCTATGTTTATATGAACTTTTATCTTCCTTTTTGTATGAGGAATCATATCCTAAAGTCCTGAAAGGTTTTTTTTATACACCCTGTATATAATGAGATTTGTATCTAATGTACAATGCATCGTTGTCTATTACTCACATCGTAAAGGCTGCCGAGGTTTCAAAAACTCTATGGTTACATCATCAGGCCGCGCAAAACTGTCATTCACTAAATAGAGGTAGTCACACAGAAATATAAAACATTTATAACACGATGCAAATAATAATATGAATACATACCAACTTAGTTATTTTGGCCAAAATATCGTGATGCGAAGCATTTACCGTACTAGTTTAGACTGTCTAAGGATGTGCAGAATTGTATGGCTTGACGATGAAACCAAAGAGTTTTCGAAACAGCAAAATCCTTTAAGAAGTAATAGAGACAGTGCATTTTAGGCACAAACCTCACTGCTTATAAACATGTGGTCCGGTGGCTATATTATAAATATCAAAGTTATTTAATTGTAAAACACAGGAGTCTAATTTCCTCTACACTGTATGAAGCCATTGCCACTATACATTTTCATTTAAAACTTTATCTGTCCCACGTAAAAGCATTCGAGGGAGAACTCGTACATAATGCAGTAGTGGGAGGAGTCTAGCTCCCAAAACATTTATTCGGTTATTTACTTGTAATAAATCAACAATTAAACACACTTATCAAATGTAAAATTAAAATTATTCAAGCTAAAGGTCTACACTCACAAAACAAATACATTGAGCTATTTATCCGTCTCGCACACACAAAAAGTCACACGCACTCGCTCGCATTCAAATCTTTGGCAGTAAATCTTTTTTTTCTTTACACATTATTTCTAAGGAAAATTATGATTGTGCACGTGAGACTCGTCGGTCTCACTCGGAGCTAAAAATCGTTTTGTGCCGTCATTTATCCTTAACTACCGTTGTTTTGACAGTCTTCGATTGATGAACAGTTTTATTTTATAAAAGTACCGAAATATTTTTTCGAAAATAAAACGGATTACGATTGGTCGAGATGCTTAAATTTAAACGATATAAGGTGCACAGACTTGAAAAAGAAATTCAACTCAGCGTGAAATTATTTTTATAAAATATATACACTAATATTAAAAGAGTTCGCATGAAAAGAGAAACAAGTTTTACAAACGTTTTTCAAGCTTAAATCAAACACTGATTTTTATTTGAGGTCTTTCAGCGCTCCAAGATGAGTAGGTTTTAGAACCGCTTTTAATTTGAAAATAAAATATTTCGTTATTTCATAAATTTATGGAAATATTGTGGAAGGAAATTTTTTAAATTGCTTTGACAGTAATAAGTACAATACTACTAGAGTAAAAATTGTTTAGATTAATTTTTTTATAAAAGGGTCGATTGCAAAGGGTCGACATTTAAAGGGACATACACTATTTAAATCTAAGCTAAAGAAATTTGTACTGTACAAAAATTATCATTCCATAAAGGAGTATTTGAAAGGCAAAAGTAATTAAATACGTTACAATATTAATTATTTATGTTTACTTTTGTACAAATTCAATGCTATAGTTGTTGGCAAAAAAGGTAATTTACAAATGAATTACTGCTCTGTAAAAAGTATTCTGAATTAATGAATGAAAATATGCTTTATTCATATAAAAAACTCTAAGTTTGACACAAATTTCACCTGAGCATCTAAATACTCATTTTACTCGCACTAAGGCTCGCACAATGGTCACAACACCGTCTGCCCGGGTGGCGCACTATCGTTGACAACTGAACATTAAGCAAACACAAATACTTAACTTATTTAAATTTACAAAAGTAACATAAAGTATACTTAAAAAAAAAAATTACACAGATTACCCAATGAACAAATTATGCGCCTATTTTAAATGTAAACGTATACATAAAACAAAAGCAAAGATCTGAAACCCACTGATCAAATTCCTCCTGTACCACCACTGCAAGTCGCACCCAAACCTCACCATTCTAAGTACTTATTTCTTGTTAACTCTGGCAAATTAAGCCAACCTATTCTTATTTCTCTCAAAATTGGACACATAGCCGCAATGTGAAAACGTTTTCAATTTCTTCTAGATCGCACAAGTGAGCCATTATTATTTGTATTTTTTATCCACGGTGAAGCAACGCCCCTCGATATTTCAAACCCATCTTATTACAATTATACTATATGCCCTATCTTTTAATTGAAAACAAAGATTTCTGTTCGTAATGAATGGACTACCTCTCGGCTGATATAACACACCTTTGCTCCATATCAAGTCTTATCGCATTTAGCAATCCGAACAGCAACCCAAATTCAACAGATAATGTGGTAATCTAAATACAGTATAGACCTGTCACATCCGGACCCTCCCAACCCCGGACGCATCTAAAAACAAATTTTCGTATCTTGGTTGTGTGGCGGACGGGGTGGAAAAGTGAAAGTCGCAGCTAGAATAATGTTTGCACGCAGAGCCTAGTCTATTCTTAGCGGGCTGTGACCTTGAAGCGTTGTCTCTGATAAGTTATGTTGACCATCAAGATGAAACGAGTGAAACCGAAGTGATGCTTTTAAGAAGATTGAGGGACATGGCTTCGAAAAAACGCGTACAGTGTGTGAAGCAGCTGAAAATCAAAACTTTTTCAAAAACTAATGTAGCCATTAGCGTTCCTGTACCGAACTGAAAGTAAAACTTCATTTATATTTTAATGTGCCGATCTGTAGGCCTACCGGTAATTTTTTTCAAGCTAGTGTGCTTATAAGTACAGTACTGTACCTTCATACTTTAGATATTTAATTACTGGACTTTAATAATTTAATTTGTGTTTTTACAATGTAAACTGTTTTCTTTTATTGTTTACTTTTAATTACCAATAGTCTACTGTTGTGTACAGAACGTCAATTTGTTAGTCTGTATAGTACATTGTAGTGCAGTAAATACAAGTCCAAACCGCTTGAAAAATCTAAAAATAGTATTCAACAATAATGGTTTTCATTTTGTTATACCCGGATTTTTTCATATCCGGATCGGTCGGTCGCCACATTAGTCCGAATATGACAGGTTGTACTGTATTTAAAAGAATTTGCTAAAACAATGTCCAGTAGTTCTGCCTTTTCTACTGGGCCAAAATTAATGGAGTTTGGCTTAAACTGTTAGTATTTATGACAGAAAAACTCTTAAGTCCCTCTCTTACATTTAGAATAGGCCAAATTTGTTTTAGATTGTTTACTTTAGACGATCCATCAACGGTTCACACTCAAGCAATATCAATAATTTATCTTCTAAATGAAAGTTCTTTATCCGTAGACAAGCCGTCAGTACTTTTTCAAATAATTTTCTTTTTGTTAAAAAGGACGTTACGAATTTGTTATTAGTCTAATTAACGAAGAAACATGTGTTTCATGTCAGCTGATTTTATTAAAAACCCCAAAAAATTAATCATTCACATCTTAACCGAACAGCTGTTTTTTTAGGATTTAAATATTAGCAAAAACAGTATAATAATTTTAAAATTGATTAAGGAAAGTGTTTGGTGTATTTCAGTACTATTGGATCAAAATATTAAAGAAATCTGTTGTGATATAGCATTACAATATATCAAGCTAAATAGAATGGCATCGCGTTGGGAAAATGCTGAAATCTAGGGATAGTTTATTTTAAATGTTTAGGCCTATAAACAGATTGAACAAAATTATATTTACCCATGTAAAACACAGATCAACGGATTGAAGGTGTTCAATTTTTGTACAATAATAAGTTTTTCACTCTTATCCTCTAAATTTCCATGTTCGTTTGTTTACTATGACATTTTCATTAACTGTTAATTTCATACTTTGAAAATGTGTGGTAGTTATTTGTAAGTTGGGATTTTGTTTACAAGAAGGTCCTTTTTAACCTTTATTATAACAATGTCATAAACTTTATGCACTACTGTGATTTAGACATTTATTATCATTTACCATCTTTACTTGAATCACTGTTGGGATTTACATCAAATTTTGTGTATTCTTGAAATCAAATAAATATAAGTGTGAAAGGTAACTTAAAAATTTTTCCCGTCATTTATTAAATATGTCAAAGCTGGATTTATATTATAAAAAATAATGTTTAGTACATTTTAAAATCAGTGTTTAATTTGTAAGCTTAGAAACGATAATTATGCTTGAACACTCAAAAGGAATACATAAAATAGTAAGTTAATGCAGTTTTTGGTACATTAAATGTAAGTATACGATACCTAGACAGAATTTAAATTGAAAAATCAAAACAGCTAATTTGTTTTTTGTGCTGGTTGGTTCCGATTTATATAAAAAAATGTACAATTTTTATTATTATATTACAATCTAGAATATAAAATATTAATTCTTTTCTTTTTTTTTAATTTTATAAAATTATTATATTCCTAGAGAAATCTAACGATGTTATAAAAATGTATTAACATTTGTTAAAACGATATCGCATCTGCACGACAGATTGATTTCCTAATGAAGTGTTCATGCAAAATTAAATGAACAGATAAACAAGAAAGACAAGATATTTTCAAAGAGCAGAACTGGCCTCAGGGACGACTATACCGGCCGACGTAGCGTTCTCTTTGTCCTTCTGTCTTTCCTTTTTGCTTTTTTTCCTTCTTTTCGAACCTTGATTACTTTTTGGCGATCTTTCTAAAAGGAATAAAGCTTCGTGAAAGTCGTCCGAACTTAAATTACTTTCCTGTACGTGCAGAACGGAACTGAGCGCGCCATCTGTCGACGATTTGGGAAACCGGAACATTTCCCTCTCGCGTTCAGGCTCGCTCGCTGATTTCGATTTCGGATTATCGCTTTGCCTCTGTCCGTTCGGAGGCGAGCTACTGCGTGAACTATCGCCGTTGTTTTTTACGGGTTCGTGAGATCGGCGGCGTAAAAACGATAAGCCTAAGGCATTTAACGAGTTCAACGAACCTTGTAATTGCGCATCGGATGAAGATAAAGGCGATGGAAGTAAAGGAGACGGCGGAGGCGGTGGTAACGGCACGGTTAAACTAGACGATCTCGACTGTCTACCCGTCAACGCAGGAGACTTGGGTTCCGGTGTTCTACTAATCGATACACCGGAAATAAATAAAGTCGGAGATTTAGGAATACCGGTCTCCGATTCGTACTCGTTAGAACTATCGGTTTCCAACGGACGTTTTTCCTTTTCCTCACCGTTTCCCACTTTAGGCGGCGATTTATTACATATCCTGATCCGCAGATTTGACGAAGGAGTTTTACCTCCGGCCGCTTTAAAAGCTTTTCTGTGCGCATCCATGATCGGATTCGTCCTCATCGATGTTTTTTCCAACTCATCACTAAAATTCTTTTTCACTTCCTTTTTGTCGGAAACCTTGTACGATTCATCGTTCATTTTGACCTCAATTGTCTGTTTATGAAGCGTTTTATTGTTCTGTATCGGATGGGAAGCGAATTCTAATGGGGTTTCGATTTTGTCCTTAATATCTAGAATGGGATCGGGAAGGAAATCTAAAGAGGATTTATTCACAAGGGGTAAGTCCGGGATATCACTTTCGCAGATCTGTTCGGAGGACTCACTGCTTAGAGACAAAGACGCTTTTTCGTGATGGCGGAGATCACTGTCACCTAAATCCAGGGCACATTTTTTCCCTATAGTCCCTAAATTACGCGGAAGAGTCGCTCCTTTATCTTGGTCTTCGTTTGTTGTGCCAAGAATTCCGCACACCTACAACAGATTATTCTTATGTAATGGCTTTTGAGGTGGAACAACTGGAGCATGATTAGAAACGGGAAAAGGATCTGGGATGTAGGGAAAAATCGAGGATATATTACAAGATAGAGATATGAAATGATTAGACTTTGATTCTAATAAAGCCATTAGAACAAAAGAGAGAATCATTCCTACAAAAAAACCATAACTTCCAGTAGTTATGCCATTATCGTGATCAACATCCAATTCGCACTTAAGCTGTCTATCTACTTCACTACAATGAACAATTTGTGTATCGTTACAACTTCAAATAATACCAAACAATCTTACAAAAAGTTAAGCAAATTTTGAATCTAGCTATTAACGTAACAAAACAAAATTTTACCGGCCATATAAGTTGAATTATATTATGCTTCGAGTGTGAGGTTACATCTATTCGATTACATTTGAATAACGAGTAAAAAACATCAAAGGATTGGGGAGTTACATGCCATGGAAATATGGTTTAATAAATTGGGCAAATTTACCAAATATAGACAGTTTCACCAAACTACGACAAAGGCAAAGACACTAGTACACAGAAAATAACATTTATTTCTCTTTGTGTGTGTTGTGCTTGGTGACAGTGCTTTCTCTGATTTAAGTTTCTATTTAATTATCAAGATTTTAACATCTGTAATGTAGTGATTTTTGAATAAGAAATAATAATAATAATTGAAAAATATTTTGGAAAGGTTATATAAAATAATCATAAATTTGAAATGACAATAAAAGTTAAATATTTATTTTCATTAAACAAATTACAAAGAGTATTTAACACGAATTTATACTTATGCGAATGTTAATTGGAAGTAAATAAAAAAAATATACTGTTGTAAATAAGGAATAATTATATAATAAATCTCAATATATACAAAAATTGCATGAACGTCAAAAAAGTGCAGTATGACTTTGTGAGATTCTACATGTAATCAAGCTAAAGAACTTTTGAGAAAGAGAGGAAATGTTAGTCAGAAATGGACTCTTGAACACACAAGGTGTAAGTTATAATGACTGACACTTATATTTTTGTTCTAAGTTAGTCGAAAATGGACTCTTGAACAAGCAAGACATGATTTAAAGCGGTTCACAGTTATGTATATTGGTCGTAAGTAAACTAAATAACGTGCCAGGTTTGTTATTTGTTACAATTCCAACACATACACTTCATATAATATTGTAAAGTAGGTTATAAAATTTAAGTGAATTGTTGGTTTGAATGTTTCTTTTTGCGTCTAACACGTTCGTTACCGAGCGTCACATATATGCGTGGCACTGTTTTCGCCGCAGACTATCGTGAAACTGGACTGCAATACACACAGACTGGGACAAAATCGTTGTGACATTTGCCACAGACCACAAGTATGATTTTGTTCAAATTAGTTAATAAACTTGTTAACAACCTAAAAGGTATGTCAAGCAATACCTATTTATTTTTTTAACTGTTTTCAGCGTTTTTGAAGTCGTTGCATATACATGACGTTCAGTCAATGTCAAGAAACATATTAAGTTTTTATGTTGGACTCAGAAGCAAAGTGTTTTGACCAAAGTTGCATAACCAATAAAAATTAAGACTGAAATACAAAGGCGGAAAATCAGAATTCCCAGGAATTGTTACTTGAGAAAGGGGGGGGGGGGGGGAAGATTCCTGAAAACTTCAAGTCTTCGCATTCCCACAAAAGAAAAAGGGGGGAAAACAACCAAAAATTGTGGCTCGAGGAAGGGGGTAATTTTTATAAGAACGTATCGTCTTCACGTTCCCACGTTTAAAATCGTCAAAGTTACAGACCACGCACTGCATATGAGTGGCATACCTTCTTACACACTGATAACAATAAATCAGGTCTTTAAAATATACTAGTACTTCAAAATTGGCGGTTAAACAACAAAATAACACAGCAACAAATATCAGGCAGTAGGTCTATTTTAATTAAACTGGGCGTCACACATTTGCGGCATTGTGTGGATAAGAAACCGGCCGTCTCATATATGCGACGCTAGTCTATGCGTACGGAAAAATTTGAGTATGGTGGTAGCGAACGTTTTAAACAATCGAATAAGCCGACAACACAATAGATGGTTTTTAAATTTTTTACCTGCAATACAGTCTGCGTTAAATTAGTGAGCAGAGGTAAGTGCAGGTACTACTTCAACATAAAAAACAAGCACTTCTTGTCTTGGCAAAATTTTGACAGATTACCATTATAATTACCGAAACAGAACTGTCAAACCATTTCCCATTAGCACCACTTGACACAGTTACCAACCAACATTCAGTAATGATTGTTGAATATAATCTAACGTTTGCACAAAAGCTGATTGTTAACAATTATTTTTACCTTTATAGCTTGCTAAATATTAAAATATTGTTTAAAGAGATACTCTGGACTGAATTGTTGTACATGAATAGCCGCTACAAAGTTACAGTAGCTTATGAGTTACACGTTGTCGTATTTTATTGATAATAAACCCTAAAAAGCAAATGCCTAAGCTGTTCACTTATTATTTTAAATCAAACTATGATAAAATAAAACTGAGCTAGTTTAATACTTACAGCAAGTAAACTAAAATCCCACAAAGGCAGTTGCTGCTTTTAAATTTTAATTTAACAACATCTGTAAAAACATAAGACCTAATAAAAAACTGCTAAACAAAACAACTAAAAAGGGTAAATAAAGTTAACTTACAAACGAAAATCACAATTTTGTTAGTAAACAATAAAAACTGCAAATGAAAAAAAAATTGGCACGGAGTAAGACGGATTCAATGCAATTAAAATAAATCTTGATACTGTTAGATGTTCAATGAGTACTGTGGTGAATTTAAGCAATTAGAAACGCTGAAGCCTCAACCACAAGTTTGGTGAATAAAACTACACAAATAAACTGAAACACATTTATTGATATAGTTATTCTAGTTCCCTGACGTACATTTCGGTAACCAAGTTACCATCATCGAAGGGTTCTAACTTGAAGGTAATTTGGTTAACGAAATGTACACCAGGGAACTAGAATAACTATATTAATAAATGTGTTTCAGTTTATTTGTGTAGTTTTATTCACCGAACTTGTGGTTGGGGCTTCAGTGTTTCTAATTGCTTAATACTGTTCTAAATGATTAAATAATATAACCTGTAAAGTTAGAATTAAAATTGTAAACCCTTAAATAAGACAGAGTATAACACAAGGTAGTAAGACATGTGTTGCCTTGACACACATAAAAAAAGTAAATTACAGTGGTAAGTTATACACCTATCAATGTACAAATAAGGGTTATTTTTCTTACATACCTCGAGATCAGCATTCAACGAGTCTGAAGTGTCTTCCAACGAGCTTTGACAGTAAGCAGTACTTCCACCACTGGTTTGCACGAGCAGGGAATGACGATTTGACGCCGGTAACGCAAGAATACGTCGAGCTAACTCCTCCGGCCGTTCCTCGTGTTGGCTAGAATGATCTGAATCCAAATGGTACCTAAAAGAAATATAAACGAACGAATTCAAAATAAAAAAAAGAAGTAAAACTGATATACAGAATGAAGCATTTCTTTATTCCTGACAATAAAAGGAGGGAAAGCAGCAAATTTATTGAAAAATAAAATGGAAAGTGCAAACACAATAGATTTAACTATAGCCAACAAATGTAATATACTGTAAGCCAGCTCTAACTATTGCCTTCAGGAAAATATTACCATAGGCTTCGTCAAGGTATTTTCTGTAATATCAGTATCCCTGGAACCATTAACCCTGGAACCGGCAGATCGCACGAAACGTGCGATCATGACAACACATTTGTAACGCGTGGTTGTATTGAATATTTCACCCACTAAAAATTATCCAATCGCAATAAATCAAAAACCGTTGGAAAGGTAATGATCTAAAATTTAATTTTTATATTTAAAAGTTTTTTCTAAAACGTATATTTACATACTTAATCATCATTGCAGTGATATCTGTGTGAAAACAATATTTTTTTAAAGATATTTTGGTATCTTTGTATACATAATGCTTCAAGCTAACTTTCCCTGTAAACCAAATATGCTATTTTTGAACAGTTTGTTGTGTAGGACCGTGGGAAAGTGACTGCTTATACGGTCTCATCTATGGTTTGAATTTGAACTCTAACGGACTTTTATAACATGGGTAGACATAGGAGTTTGCTCTCGCATCTCTACATCTTGTACAGTATGTAAGGACGAAAGATTTCTATATTTTTTTTCACTTTTGTTATTCAAATAATTCTAAGTCAAACACTTTAATTTATTCTCTACACTTTGTTATAATAATATTTAATTTTTGGGTAAGGCAAATATTCCTAAATTACGTTTCAAAATAGGCCTACTTTTGTTAGCAGTCATGTAGATGGAACATAAAAACTGGTGTTTTCAAAATAAGAAATTTGAAATTGATAAATGTTTTTATACAGTTCTATTTAGAACTAAATTACAAAAGTTTTTTATATTTATGGAAAAAATTACAAAAAATTTTTACTACTTTTTATGTAGACCTAAAGTTGAACTTTTATTTTTCGTAACTGAACATTTTTTGTTTCTTGAGCTAATAACTTTGTAAATTTTACATCTATCCTTTTATTACTGGCATAATATACTAATTATTTAAACCTTTCTCTACAAAAAAAACTATGGAACACTTTTGGATTGGGGTTTATTTACTATTTTTGGTGAATTTTTGAAAAAATGCTTGCACACGCCAAAAAATCCGTTTTTGTTAAAGCCGCCGGTTCTAGGGTTAAATGTTCACATAGTCTTAGCTTATATACATACTGAGTATCAGTATTTGAAAAAAAGATTTTCGAGTAGTCAACAAAAACATGAAGCTATACAAAATTTAACACAGAGTAAAATTTAACAATTAAATGGTTAAACAAAAATCACAATAAAAACCAAAAGGACAATTATAAAATTATGACTCTGACAAGAAATGTGTGCCAAGGGTTAAAGTATACAGTTGGATGCATTTATTCTTTTTAATCATCATTCTTTTCACTTAAGAAGTCTAATTCTATCCTACACACTACACTGTCACAATCATACCTAGGTTCTTCACCTCTCGTAGACAGCCTTCCCCTACGCATCACTAGATCTCCAGTTGAATGTGATCTCTTCAATAACCTCGCATCTATTTCACTATTGAACTCGTCTGAATCATTGTACAAGCCCGTCTCGTGGATATCTCCAATTTCAAAATGGCCGTCTTCAGCTACGTAAGGAGCCTTCCACCTGTGAATTACAGTTCATCGTTAGCAGACATTTTACCGTTTGTTGATCCAACGCTTGAACTATGGTTAGATAATTTCACTTACCCAGTCAGTATTTCTTTGTCGCACGTCTTTGTACTCCAGATGGAATCGGTAGGCGGTGATATCACTTCGACGGCGCACTCGCTTGTGTTTAAATTGTTGATGTCTATACTTCTTCCTGTTTCAAGTAAACAAACGTTTAGGACATCTCTAATTCACATTCTTTAATTTTCTAAAAAGTAAAGCAGTTCATTAATACGTTCAAAATTAAGTAAATAAAATACTGGATAAATAGACGACGTACCGGCCAAACTCTTCAGGAAATAGTCGACTGTGAGGTCGGCACTGGTTTTATGATACTCTGAAGTCTCCGGGACAGGCGACGTGTTGTTGAAGTTATCTTGCAGAGATAATTTGATCGCAAGTTTCAACTGCTGGTCGTCTCTTACATTTAGTCCATCTGCACAAACAGACGTATAATATAATCTTGACATTATATATTAAGAATAAATATGTAACTGCTTGCCCATTCATGTATAAATTTGAACTACGGCTAACTACTAAACCTCACCTCTGTCATTATTGGTCCCTACGGATGTCCCGACAGTAGGAGGCTCGGAAGTACCTGCAGAGTTGTCTTCTTCCCTGCCAAATGAAAGAAATGATTTAAAACCCTAGATACTATACATTACTTCACGTTTTATTAGCGAATTTCCATAGGTAAGATGAGCTATTAGAGTTATTCTTATGGTGAGACCTAAGGTCGGGCATGGTCAATGAGGACCGATCATTTTGTTCAGAATACATTTTGGGTGTCATTAAAAATTAAAAATGTATATATGTGTTCACACTCTAATGGCCGCATTTTCCGTCCGATTCGGTCAAAATTTGGTACACACGTTGTTTTTCTATGTCGCCTGGACGAGTTCGTTAACCAATAAAGTACAACAACCGGAAGCGAGTTTGTCCATAATCCGAGCCCGCAAGGTCAAGGTCTAAAAATGAGTGTTTCCCCTGCAAACGGAACGAAGCAGTGTATGAGCCGGGGCTGGAGGTTGACGCGCAATAATTCGAATTACGGCATGCGTTGTAATTTCACCATTAATATATAAATAATCAATAATCAACATTTCAAACAAATTTTGATATTACAGTAGAGTCGCGGTAATTCGAGTCTCGATAATTCGAGGTTCCGTGTAATTCGAGCCACAAATAGCATTGAATGTGACCATGTATTGTGACACATTCTTGCTGCTTGAAGTATACCGATCTTTAAATTTTTGTTTTCCAATGAATCTGTAAACTGCCAGAATTTGTCAAGAGCGTTTGTACAATAAATCGCCGGTACAAATGCTTAACATTTTTTATAATGCCCTGATCCATTGGCAGTACAACTAAAGTCATGATCGGGGAGAAGGGGGGGAGGGGAATAACCACGACTTTGTTCATATAAGTGGGATAGAGTTATGCGCAGTACAAGAGTCATTAAACAATATGATTGTTCTGTTCTGTTTAAAAAAGGTTTTGTCGAGATTTAACAACAGACAGAGATTGAGCAGACAATCATTGACAAACTACAGTATCGTACAGTAAAGACCTCCCCCCCCCCCCCCCATGCCCAGCCCTCTTTCTACCAGACACAGACAGTGACCTATTTATCTAGCGATCCCTTTCACAGCACAAGATTTTAGTTTTAGTGTTGAAAAAAACTTTGAATTAAAGAAGTTGACTTCGAATTATCCATAATTTTTTTACATAGATATCATACAAAGTTCAAAGGACCGAACAGAAACTTCGAATTAACGGTAATTTCGAATTAAAGACGTTCGAATTATCCAATTTCTACTGTATATACAAAAATAACATCGAAACAAACTTTTCCCTGCACTGCCGTAAACCCCTGGCGTGACATCGCAGCTTGTAAACGTTGCAGTGTAGTTAAACAAAAAACTATTTATTATTTTTTTAATAAGTAAGTTTCTATTTTTTACTGTGCATAAAATTACTTTTTACCTCAGTGTTCTATACAAAATAGTGTATATTTAATAAAACTTTAATTTTTTCGGAGCTACAAGGACTATAAACAGTAGTTTTATCTTAACCTCTACATATTATATGTAATTCGAGTTTTTCACAATCCGAGGTACTCTCAATCCCATTCAACTCGAAATATCGGGACTCTACTGTACCAACTAAAGGAAACAATATAATATGTAACTCCAGATGTTTGATTTGACTTACAATACAGTAAGCTTTTTGTTTGCTTTTAAATAATCTTAAAAAGCTGTAAATTGTGAAGAATAATTACCTGATTCTAAATTTGCCTAATTGGTTGCAAATAAACGTGTTTGGTTTATTGTAGGCCTGACCTAAAATTATGCTAAGTTTTCGATCCAAATCAGCTGTTTTATTTATTTATAGTATATAACAACAGCTGTCTGAATTGAATTATAATACAGTAAGCATTTCTCGTTGATTTTTGTTTGTGTTTGCTTTTATTTTGTTAATCTAACCTAAAGAAGCTGTTGGTTGTGAATAAGAATGATAAACTGATTCTAAATTTGCTATGCTAATGAATGTAAACAAACATGTGTTGCTAACCTTTTAGACATCAGAACAGCTGTTTTATATGCTATAGGGCTAGGAGTCAAACCTCAAATTTTCTCAATTTTACGCTTTAAAATAAAAATCTAGCAAAATCCATTCTTAACCCTTTTCACTCCAATTGCTGGGGACCTAGTGTTGCTATCAGGTCAATTTAATTTTGAGCGAATAAGTATTTCTGTCAGTTCTAAAAGGCTGATTTCTTTTTGTAGTTTCTTCTATAACTAAAGTATAGATTGGTATATTTTTATTTTCAAGTATATGTTTTTAATTTTTATTTTTTGAAACAAATATAAATTTGTAACAAAAAACCGGAATAAACAAGAATTTTGGAAAAATTTTCAATGGGAAGACCTATATTTGTTGCTTGTTTTTTGTTGTCTATATCATTATAAACAAAATTAAGTGGTTTACACATGTTTTAGACACAATAATAAATTATAAAAAAATTATAATTGAAAACAAGTGTTTTGTAAAAAATGAGATTTTATGAAAACAATTAGTTTTGACACCAACTTGTACAAAATTGCCTCAACTATTTATTTTAATGCTTAACAACCGTATTATTATGTAGATCAAAACTAGTAACAAAAGCTTTTTTCAAAACTGATTAGTAATATTTTAATCACTCAGGTTCGAAACAAAAGTTCCATCGCCACTAACGTCATTTTGTAACAAACTGCCGTCGTCTTCGTTCATTTTATTTCACAACAATCATTATTATTATAAAAAGAACAATATTCAAAAATAAACTGTGAAATTACACACGATAACCTAGTACAACAAAACTAAACAACGCGTAAGCTCACTAAAACACTGCGTAATAAGTAGGAACCAAACAACGACGAGAGCAGACAGCTGTTTACAGACCGGCCAAAGACGGCAAGCATTACATTTTCTAAGATTTATTCACCACAGAAACTGAACTCAAGTGGTCCTAAAAAAATTCCACAGATAGCAGCACATCTCAAACTTCAACAATAACGGTCATCAAAGTAACTACGTCTGTTCAAATGCAATCAAAGAACGTTATTATAGTGAGTTCGGGGCTCGCCTGACATAGGGGTTCTTGCGGATTAGTAGGGTGCTGGGCTGCCCCGACACTCGAGTGGAAAGGGTTAATGTGGGTCTATAACCCCATAAGGATATACCTTTAAATTTTTGTATCTACATCTTAAGTAGTTTATGCTCTATGTTGATTCTATGTCAATCAGTTAGGACAAAGCCTCTTATGCATGTAGGTAATAAAGAACAAGTCCCTGGTGGATCCTAGATTTAAGAATCATACCATTTCAACTTTAACTCCAAAACCCAATAGATTTGAACAAATAAGTTTTAATTGATTTATTCTAATAAGTAAGTAACATCTACTTATATAAAGCTAGACGGTAACACTGATTCATTGACATTAATTATTTGGCACTTCCCGTAATCGGACCCCCCTCAACCTTATACTTGAATTAAA
>JAGFPH010008789.1:8337-38808 GCA_018207615.1 Philaenus spumarius
TATTAGCTCAAGAAACTAAAAATGTTCAGTAACGAAAGAAAAAAGTTAAACTTTAGGCCTACATAAAAAGTAGTAATCATTTTTTGTAATTTTTTCAAAATATACAGATGTTTTATAATTTAGTTCTAAATAAAAGTGTATAAAAGTATATATCAATTTTAACTTTTTTTTTATCACCAGTTTTGATGTTCCTACTTACAAGACTGCTATAACAAAATTAGGCCAATTTTGAATAGTAATTTAGGAATATATGCTTTACCCAAAAATTAAATATTATTGTAACAAATTGTAGAGAATAAATCATAGAATTGAACTGTTTACTTGAAAATTCTTATTTTATAAATTTATTTCATTTTGTTTTACTTAAATTAGATCAAACAAACAAAACTCTCACTAGCTTATCCTATACAGTTTCAGTCCTGTCGGTCTAGACTGTGGGAAAAACTCGCAACAGTCGTAACTGAAATGTGCCTATTGATTTGAACAAATGTCTGCATTTCACGGAAATATCCAAATAGAATCTGAACACTAATGAGGTTTCCTAAATATCAATCAAAACTATGGAGTTTTCTCTATAAATCGATATAAAGATAATTATACAAATATAATGATAGAAATAGCCTCTTCCAAATGTGCTTTCTCATTCATTGAAATCTGTCCAGTTGCAAGGGTTTACAGAAAACTTTATATCTAAGAACCAATAAGAGTGACGAATGATTGGAAGGCAGTTTTAGAATGTTTAAATCTTGAAGAATCCAATGGTGTCTTTATCTTTTTCTCAAAATAAGTCTGTCAAACGATTTTGAGTCTTAGAGAAGTGACAAGTTTGACATTTAGTTGTCCGTTCTCGCGCCGCCATTAACTGTTTAGAAAACTACAATTTTAAAATGATGATGACATATATGTAAATATGTAATATGTATATGTAAAAACGTTTAGAACAAATTTGTAAATACAAAAATTTAAGTTTAAATCATTTCCTTTCCAATGGTTTTTGTTTCATTGAGATTAAATGATTTTAGTGTGTGAAATATTCAATACAAGTCGAGTTGTCACAGACTACTCAATTGACTACTGCAGCGCGCTGAATTATCTGACAATTGTAGGGTTAAGTAAATATAAAATTTACAAGTTTACCTAACTCATAAACAGGCCCGGATTAGCATCTATTTACACCCTAGGCCAAAGTTCTAAATTACGCCCCTTTCCGGGGCTGGGGGTGTAGAATTTGTTTGCTTATTTAACTGTAAAACTCATGTTTTAGAGCTTCTCTGGAGGCTATTTCAGCTATTAACACGATTTTATTTTTAGCACTTTTAAATGCATTTTTAACTATTTTCCAAGAAAAATGTATATCAATCACGCAATAACAGCGATCATGCTTCGACTTTTGACTAAAAAGAAAGCATGTTGAAAAATAAAACACACTACTAAATAAATAACACTGTCTATGTATTTATTTACTAATGACAATCAAAATATGTACATAGTTTCACAAATTCTTCTTTCTGGCTTTGGACCAGGCAAATGATTGAATTGTGCTGGTGAAATCCAATTTTTTTGTCTGTCATTTTTAATGTTAAGAAGAGCGAGAGTGTTTGAGTAACTAGTGGTAATACAACAGTAGTAACTGGTGGCAGGGACAACAAATTTTTGAGGGGGGGCAAATCTAAAATTTCCCTGGAAACTATGTTAACCCTGCAAGTGCTGACTATATTGCTCTTTAGTGCTAAGGGTTTTTTTGGTTCCGTGCATGCTTATTAACTAAAATCATTATAAAATACTTACTAACAGTAAGGTAAGACTTATTATACATAATTTTAATCACAATTACATGTTCTTTACAGTAAATAGCTTTAACAGGCTTACCTTATAATTTTTATCCTTTTTTTTATATTTTGTTGACCAAAGTAGAAATTTAAAAAAAAATGTTTATGTTCTAAAACCACTCACTCAATACAAAAAAAGTAATGTAGAAAATATAATTTAGAAAAAAGTTGCACAATTTTATGGTGAATAGAAATATACTTAACACTACTACTTTGCTGTAAAAACGTTTTGTTTATAAAAAAAACTCCGTTTTTTATAAAATAAAATGGCTTTTCTGCACAAAGAAGAAAAACTTGCCTCTAAAGATATAAAAGTACTGTCTAGACCCAATATTTATGGTTTTAATTTGTTACTAAGGAATAAGACACACATTATATACAAGAAAAAGAAGAAGAAAAAATATTTACAGTTCAAAATCTCTAAAAGTCACTATTTTCAAACGCACCTCTAATAGCACTTGAATTGCTAAGTTCACTCATAATTACTTCAAAAATGAATAAACATTTACAAAAACAAATAAAAATAAACTGATCTAAACTGAAACTAAAAATGAATAACAACTAGTGGATAAACAAACAAAATCCGAGTTCTGAGCATCTATCTACGCGTACTACACGACTAGATAGTTGATTTGACAATTCTGCCGAAGGTCTGTTTGAGTCGAAATTGCTATGAAACTCTGGATTATAATAAAGTGACTCTTTCCAAACACAACCATACATTGAAGTATCTGATTGTATTACAAATAGCGGCGTCGTACATATTTGTTAGCACTGTAACACGACTTTTATTCATCGCATGTGCGACGTTAGCACTTGGAGGAGTTAAATAACAGTTTTAAGTATGCTATGCTCTTTCACACAAAAACACAATTTATGAAGTTTTTATACAAGTACTGTAGACTTCCTTCTTGAACGTTAACTTGTATTTCAAGACAAATAAAACATTATTATTAAAACATACATTTATTACTTACGAATAATGTTTGAAGGTCGAGCCTTGTTTTTAAATCTTGGAGCCATCTGGTGTGAGTTGTGCAAAACTTCCGACTCACTGTTCATCGTCATATTTCCAACATTCGACACCATACTGTCAGGCCGAGGACGGTAGAATCCAACTGGACTCATAGCCACAGTAGAATCTTTAAATAGTTAAATCAATGTTTAATGATTGTGTTTTAAAGATTACTACAAAACTACAAGACTATTAATTGTACTAACCTGGTGTAGTCAATACAGGACTAATAGCATGTTCAGGTATGTATCCCACGCTGGTGTTTAGGTAACATGGAGGAACTGGTCTTACAACTCGGTTCACTCTCATATACTGCTAAACAAAACAACCAAATGTTAAGTTCATACATATATTCCATTTCATTCATATGTACCTATGAAATTCCATTACTATTTTACTAACTTCTCTGATCAATTCTAGAAAATAATTAGCCATGTCTATTTTGTTTTAGTCGATCGAACAAATCATATGGTAAATCCTCAATCTGACTCATTAATTGGAGGACAGCAATGTCCGCTGTAATGAAAGTTCAATATATCAAAATGCATTCAAGTATAAGGTAGGTGAGCAACTTTTAAAACATAGTTGATCTGAAGACATCTTATAGACCAGAAACTAACTTGTAAGCACACAACAAAAATTTAGAAAATTTATTGAAAATTATAATAAGAATTAAACTTATACACGTTTATTCATTAAGTCAGTTCAAGCGGAATTTAGAAGTAAAAAAAGTGACATAGGTAAGTATACTTGTAATAGTGTTAAGATGATCGAATAATAAATAACAACATTTTTTATTTGATCATTTCAAAATAACTCAAATTATTATTGCAATACATAACATATTATTGAGCTAACATAGTAATCAGGGCTAGCGATCTTACGGTGTGTAGGCCATTGACCATTTTACTGTAGGCCATAATGCTGTGTAGGCCATAATACTGTAACATTTTACCATGACAATTATTCTGAAGAGTGCAGCAGCTTGATTGCTTGGCTACAAAGCTAGTCCGTTATATCGAAAATCCTCTATAACAAGATCTATTATATCAATTGCTCCTGACATTAATTTTACATTTATAAACAAACAAAAGACTTAAATATAAGAAAACAATATGTAATCATCCTGAGTTGAGAAACCTACTTGGGATGTAAAAAAGTTGTACACACATCACTTAATTATTGTAGAATAGAGAAATCCAGCAAAGCAAGTATTTCCAAATCCTAACACATTTCAGCAGCATTAGTATGAATTCAGTTTTGGCTTCTAAAAATACTTATATGCTATTAAAAAACATCTTGAAGTACTAACTTTATTTAACTTACAAATACACTTTTCAGAAACACATATCATCAACTTAATAAATTAACAAAAGAAATTGTTAAAATAAAATTGAACAATATTGATCAAATGTTAATTAAGAACATTTTTTCAAGATGGAAAACCACTTTGGTTATTGTTGCCTGATACTTCTAAAACATTACCATATGAAAAAGTTCAACTAAAAACAAAATGGTAAATAAAATTATAATCTATTAAGGAAAAGACACATATTAGAACTAAATAATAATAAACTTTAAACTTATGAAGCAAGGTAAAATATTGACAAAAAAGCCTCCATTAGAAAAATTTGGTTTCTCAGATGTGTAAATTACAGTAATCCCTCGACATTCGCAGACTTGGTATTCGCGGTTTTAATTATTCGCGGTCGCTAAAAAAAGAAAAAATATTGTATGAATAGCAATAAAGTACATGCAAAATTCATAAATTATTACAGTGTATGTACTGTAATTATTATTGTACGAATTTAATAACATTGTATAAATACCACGTCGACGAAACACTCGCAAATACAACAAAACATACAAGATGGGATTTCGCTACAATACACCTCTGCGTGAATACAAATGGACTTGTGCAAATGAAGGTCAATGGCATACTGTGATTTAGTTGGAGACATCAATTTAGTATACAGCAAGTCAAATTAATTTTAAAGAATTACTACGTTTTATGTTTTACCACTAGTAACAGTCAAAACCAATATTTTCGCTACTGACAGCGAATGATAGTTTGATCCTTGACATGACTAAGTTCTAAAAATAGACTAATCCAGACAATGAACGAGCAAGTAGGGATAGGTAAAAGTACCGTTATGAGAGCACTGACCTTGAGAGGAGAGTGACATGACAAACAACACTCCAATAACTTATAAAATTATCAACTGTAGTCTACACCCCAAACAACTCAGTTCAAATACTAAACCTTTCAAGGACTTTTTTTACCGCGTAAAAGCAAAATCACGTAAAGCCGGACAGCGTATAACAAGAACTGCCTGTATCTTATGTAAATTAATTTATTGGTACATAATGTTTTAAATTTTTTCTATATGTCAAGAACATAACCCTGCTTTTCCTATAAATATTTCGCTATTCGAGGTTTTGTTATTCGCAGCAATTTGTCGGAACCTATTGCGAATAGCGAGGGATTGCTTTATATACAGCATTTTCTTCAAATTGAATTATTTTTCTATTTTTCTTTAACATGTTTACTTAATGTCAGTTAGACTAATGAAAACAGGGGAGAAGCGTATAAAGCAAGTGAGTGAAATGCCAGAAATTATGCTGAAACTACACAACTTTGTTTGGACGTAACATTTACTCACTGCATCTCTCTTTGCTACCCTTTTATATTATAGTGTAGTTATGTTTAAGGCAAAAATTAATTATACAAAACATACATTATAAGAATAAGAACTGTTTTAATAGATATTAATCATAAACTAACTCAATCATATGGAACAAAGAATTTATTTCTTCTAAGTCGTTATAAGGTACACTATGGCAAATACCAAAGTATTATCTTGATTGTTCAGCAGGTGACACTAATAACAAGATAATTGTATTTATGCACTATTTACTTAATGACTGTCTAAGTTCAGTCAATTTTATTAATGCTTGTGTTTGTCACTTCTGAATGTAACATAAACTACACTATGTTACTAGAGCTAAATGGTACATGAGACCAGAGGTTTATATTAATTAATATGATGCCACTAAACAATTTACCAACATTTAAAAAACATTTGGATTTTGTTGAGAAAAAGGGTTGGGACGAGGGTACTGATAAGGATAGCACACTTGACAAATCTACAGGTTGGCCACTGTATGGAAACTAAATTTATACATCCAGTCATGTAGACCAATAATTCCATTAAATAGTTACATTAATAATTTAAGTTCTTTTGTAGAAATATTGTTATTACGGCTAAATAAATACTACAATAAAACATATTTTACTATAACCTTCCAGAACTTTGTGCTTTGTGCACAACAAATATTACTCTTATCCTCTATCTTTAAGAATATTTTGAACAATATTGTAATACTGTTAATTTGAATATCCTTCAGTGCAATAATTATTGATTTTAATGAAAAAGTTAATGATTGGTATTAATGGCAAACAAATTCAGGTGTCATTAAGGTTATGCAGTAGCTTTTTTTAATATAGAAATATATTTTAAAAACTATGTACTACAAAGGGACTATATCTATAACAAAAATATGAATTTCCTTTAAAATATAAATATAAATGACACCGATTAAATTATAAAATAAATTTCAAATCATCACATAATATTTTGTGTAAAAAAAAGTAAATTTGTTAGAAATTTTAGTCAAGTTGAAGAAGAAATTATAAAATCGATCATTTAAGCCAGTCCAGTTGAAAAGTAAAATCAACTTTACATTAATAGAAAGTTACTTACATCCACTCCATAGTTATAGAAGTAACGCAGGGTTGGAAGATCTGGAAAAAATCAATGATAAATTAAAAAACATATGTGTCTATTTGTCAGTTGGAGGGACAGGGGTTTGAGTGCACAGATGTGATAAATATGAAATAAAGTAAGTTATTTAGATGGATGGATGAGTCGGAAGTTAAAGCCGGCGTGGAACGTGAAGAGGTAGACAATCAGAGTCGGACACAGAGTGCTGGCCTGCGCCCACTAATACCCGCTACCGCTGTCTGTTACGCATTTCACTCCTCCCTCACGCCCCCTCCCTAACTCATAGGTCGCTGCACCGTAGCAGGAGCAAATGGTTTTGTTTATTTATGTATTATGAAGTTGGTCAATTATTGAGTGTATCCAAGTTCTACTTCCAACATATTGACGGTACTGTGGAATTTTACTTTATTATAACGTTAGCTTTAGATTTGTATTTATTTAGAGTAAACTATAACTTTTGTAAAAGAAGAGAGGTTAATTTAGGTCGTCAGGTTAGTTCGGAGATTTTCATTTTAAGAAATGGTCTTACGCCTATCAATTAAATTAGAAGTTTTGGTCTAATGAAAAACAAAACGTACTGTGTTTTGTTTCTGTTCTACATATGTCAAACAAAAAGAATTGTGCTTTATGCATTTTGTTATTTTACGCAATTGGAATGACAATACTATTTACTGTATTTAAAAATACACAATCATTTTGGAACCATACTTCTATTGACATTGTATTTTCAATTTTCTGTAAAAATTTGTTGTGCTGTTCAGTAAAATGCCCAAATATTCATCCAACAACTTTAGGCACATTTTTCTACTATGTAAGATATAAACTTATTTCTGTTTAATTAAAGGTTATTGTTTCCTAGTATTTTAAGTAGTGAGGTATTTTTTGAAAATGTTTCAAGTTTTTTTAGGATTTAAAAAAAAAATTACTTAATTTTTGTAAAACTTTATATTTAATGTAATCTAGTTTTAATTTAAGTAGGAATATTACAAAACACACACACAGGATAAAGATAATGTTAATTTTTCAATAGCTATACCAATCAATCATTGGTTAAGATCATAACTGCTGCAATTTAGGGTACTTTACGTGTTTAGTACCTACTTAGTAAGTGCACCATTACTTAGTATAAAATTAAGAGTGTATTTTTTAAAACATTAATTACATTATACTATAATATTGGGAGAGAGCCGTTGCCAATATTTTGCCCGAGGCCTGGCGTGGCTGTTGGTGGCCCTGTTTATAACTCAAAAACCACTAAAGTGATTTTCATGAAGATCCCATTTAAGGACATATTTGATCAACTTGGGTTTATTACGTCAAAAGTCTTAAAAAAATGTTTACATTTCTCCTACAAAAATCCTGAACTTCCAACTACTGTATAAAATATTTTCATACAACGAACGAACGAACGATATTGACATTTTTCAAATCAATGCAGTAGTTCTCGAATTATAACATGTTTTGTGCTGCTAAATAGATTTTTAAAATTAAAAATTTTCAATGTAATTAATAAATATTCATGACATTTTCAACCTTTCCTGCAATGAAATAAAATTATTGAATCATCCATAAGACTATGTTCTAAAACTTAATTAAAACCTTTTTTCATAGAAAGTTCCTATACAGTTCATTTTAAATGGCTCCAAAATACGAATGTCTCTTATGATTTTTATCGATACTTCACAAATTGTTTTGATGCATAAAATTCAAATAGCATTAATTATTTGAGTTCCAATCAAAAGTAAAGCAAATAAAAAAGAAACACATCTTCATATTAAAAAAGTATTAATCTTAGAAAATAAGTTTAAGATCAAAACTTACAAATAAAGTTTGAAATGGCTCTTAGAAAAGCAATTGAAAATGCTGTAGATATAAATAAATAACATACAAGAATAAATAACATTTTTTCACAATATTTTTCTTTCATATTTTATTCCAATACATTATTTTGAAATATAGTTCCTTTTTTAATGTAAGCAATAATTTTAATTCAAATTATATTTTTTTTTTTACAATTGACAAATTTTTTATTACTTCTTTTATTGTAACAAAGGAAGGAAATATATTTGCAGCATGTACAGTTAGTAACACAAATTATTGATTCTCTTTTTGGAGATTAATTAGGAGTAAAAGTTCAAATTGTAATAATTCAATCACGCAGCTGAACCGCTTCACAGTTCCAATGGAGTGGTGTTTGGCTGTTGTGAAGCTGCAAGGGAGATAGAGCACTGTCGCTTGTGTGCTGGTAGAAGGTAGCGATTTTTTTTTACTCAGCATTTTCATTTACAAGGCTGATATAATTACTCAGATTAATAAGATTAGATTTATTTTAAATTAAAGGTATTTTTGTAAATATGTTGTGATGGTTAAAATCTAGATTATTGGGATATCAACAAATCAAAAATGATTTGCATATCAAAAGTTTTATGTCGATATTTATCTTAAGTAATACAAATTAGATTTAAAAACGTGGACTAAATCTTAAAAGTTTAATTTTTCTGTAAGTTATTTGGTCACTTAGGAAATAGAAAGTGTCATACTGTAGTGTTCATCCAATAAGTTAAACCAAACCTGAGACCATATTTTAGTCCTGAATCTTCATTTGGTCTTTTCTTCATTTACTTTCCAAAAGTGTTCTTTTTACCGTACTTTTCTAAAAGTATTTGAAATTTAAAAAAATGTATTACAAAATTGCGTACGGTATATTTTTATGTTTTGTAATTAATATTATCAAGATTCTAGTTGTGACTACATCTACTAGTTTCAATAAATAATATTTGAAATTAAGGCATTTAAATAAGGTTTAGAATGTTTTATCTTATTAAATTAATTATGACTTTATTACACAAGCCAAAGAATGGGTTAATGCAAACAACTTTGACGACAAGCTTCAAATCCATATTTTGTAAAGTTGTTATGTAACAATTGTGTTAAATAATTGAATTTTATCAAGTTTCTAAATAAATTTTCTTTTCACACATGTTTGTTTTCTGTTAAACAATTTTAGAACAAACGCTAAACATTTTCTGGAGGAGTACCCTTACTAATTTTAGCTACGAGCCACTACAGTAAACAAAATTTGTTGGGATTATTATATTTTTTTTTAGTTTACTTTGAGCACAATTTATTCTTTTTTACTTTCTCCACCCTATACGTAGTATATGGAGAAAGTATTGTTTTCGTAAAAATGTTCGAATTTGAATTTTCAGTTGAATTATCTGTTTTGGTGCTCCCAGAACCCCAAAAAATTGTTTAGTGCAATTATCTGTGTTGGTGCTCCCTGAACCCAAAAATATTTTTAGTGGAATTTTTTGTTTTGGTGCTCCCTGAACCCAAAAAAGTGTTTTTAGAGTGGTGTCTGTCTGTCTGTATGTATACACGACCAGAGAGGACACTATTGGTCCGATTTTCATGAAATTTGGTATGTAGGTACTAAACCCTAATATCTCCAGGCGTTTTTTTTTTTATTTTTTGGAATTTTTAATTTTTAAGGGTAATTTACCCCTAAAAACCCATAAAAAACGACAAAAATGCAAATTTCTCAAAAACGGCTCTAACGATTTTGATCAAATTTTCAGTATTTATAGTGCTTAAGATGCCAAACAAAATAAATGACATCACCCGCTTTAATCAAAACTTCGGCGTTTTATAATTATGGGGAAATGTTTAAAAATAAACAAGTTTGTGTTGTCAATCTAGCATCGTGGCGGCGGCCGCACGGGGTAGCACCACGGTAGCGAGCATGGCCAGTAATTCAAAGGTCACGCGATCGAATCCCGCCTGGGACAATAATTTTTTTATACGATTGACGTAGGTAGAATATTATTTTTTTGATTTTTTCTAAAAAGTAGTAAAAATAAAATGATTAAAAACAATATTATTTTGACTACAGTAAGTTGGGAGAAAGTTTGTGTCAGTTAACTGATACCGTTTATTATTTAATTGTGTACAAAATAAATTTAATTAAATTACAAGTGAAAATCATGGACCAAGACTTTGATTTGAACCCAGGACCTTTACCATACCGTGGTAACGCTCTACCGACTGAGCTACCCTGATCACACAGGATATTAGTCAATGTTATCTCACTTGTAAGGTTTTACTGTATTTATTGAAACAATAGACTGAATACCTTGCATAATATACAACATTGACAGCCTTGTAATTTAATTAAATTATCCCTTGCTGAGGAAGCGTGTACGCAGGTAAATTATTACAAATTAAAAATAAAAAAATTTGTTTGCTACTGGTAAATTTCATAAAACTGGGTAGAGAGAGAGACAATTTTAAATTCAATAAACTTCTGAGATAGCTTCATACCGGTACCCTATCAAACCTCGGTATGGTTCCATCCAAAAATACAATCTAGGGCCACCCAATCTAAAGCGGCTGATTTTTCACATTATATCAAATATATGATAGTTAAACAGAATTTAAATACAAAAGGTTAAAACAAAATAAGTACCAGTCAACGGAAGGTCAGAACAATCAGGCATAACCGATTTCTGAGCGACCATTGTACAATAAGATGCTGGCTGGAAGTTATTATTTGCATCTCCCAGATGGGTTTGTCCTGTAGGAATATGCGTATAGTATGAAGTAGTTGGTTCTAGACATAACATGGTAGGTGGAACTTCTGGTTGATTTACAGTTTCTACTGTCTCTTGATCTGACACGGTTTCACAACTCTGTAACATATTTTAACAATAAGGTTTGGAGTTTAAGGCATTTTACCATTATCTAGCAAACAGTGACCAGAATTTACACATAAAGAACTGTTCCATGACTTACAAAGATCTGCTTTTCCATTGTACTGTGCTAGATAGCACTGTAAGTCACTCCTCTAGAGTATTGTTGAGCCTAGAAGTCGAGGTTAATACACACATAATTTTCATGAGACTGATATTTTTTTGTGAATTGGTTTTACAGTGTTGGTAGATATCTTATTTGCTACACTGATACAACGCTTTAAGTAGATTTTTAAAATCGTATATTTCTGTTTTATTAAGTCTTGTGTTGTGTGAGAGATGTGATGTATTTTTATAGATTGTTGGTAAAATGTGTAAATAAATCATTATTTAAATTATTTTTTAAATGGATTAAAAGAGACTATTTATGCTTCAAAATAGTGACTGTTATTTTGAAAGTGGTGAGTAATTCATTACAAGTAGGGGTGTGTAAGATCTAGAAACTCTCAAGCAGTAACAAGTAACTCAAAAAGTAACGAAAGCGTCTCGATCTCGTTGTCAAAAATAAAATAAATTTCTTGGTTGTACTTTTCTCGATTCAGCCATCAATTTCTCGATACGTTTTTTAAATCTCGACTTTTATTTTTAGTCTTTTCATAAAACTTAAATATTAGAAAGAAAAGAAGAGAAACAGTAGTTTTTCAAACAATTCAACAGGGAAGTGATTAGGATATCACAGTATCTTATTTAAATTACCTTGACCCAGCTAATCAATATCTTAGCTTAGTAGAAATCAATCGAGAGTTATACAACCTTAAGTTTTTAGCAAAATAAACAATGCCAATTAATTACTTAACTAAAAATAACAATAATTATCGTATATAAAAATTAATATGTTGCACATGTAGTGTAAAGGGTTATTAATCAATAGTCAACTGTTTAAAGTACGTAACTA
Source organism: Philaenus spumarius (assembly GCA_018207615.1). Classification (NCBI taxonomy): domain Eukaryota; kingdom Metazoa; phylum Arthropoda; class Insecta; order Hemiptera; family Aphrophoridae; genus Philaenus; species Philaenus spumarius. Next base: position 20,610 of record JAGFPH010008789.1, read on the forward strand.
TGAGATATATTATAATATACATCTTTCACAAACTTAGCAGCAAAAGTAAATCGAAAGAACTTTATTATTACTATTAATTTGTTAATAATTAACTTATCCTCATAGGCCCTATACATTATATTTCTTCACTGATGTAAAAAATAATTGAAATTTTTCACTCTCAACTCAAGATTAAAATGTTGGTTATTCTTGTTCCGAAAAACGCTAGTCTTGTTTTTCTGGATCTTGATAAATTGTATTTAATAAGTTCACGTTTCTCGCTTGTCCCTAAACTTCAGCTCTCATCTTTTTCTCGATCTCGATTATTTTGTATTATACAACATACCGTTCTCATCTCGAATTCAAAAAACCAATCTCGCACACCCCTAATTACAAGTAATAATAATTTTAGTAATACATGTTTTATTTGCTTGACTATGTTTCTGAAATATCGCGTCACGAACTTTTTGCGTAGACACAAGTCAGAACGTGGAGAGGGAATAAACAATACGTAGTATATAATAATACGTTATTATAATATTAACAAAAAATATTGTGAAAAATAGTGATCATTTTAATGTAAGCAGTATTTATTTAGTGACTAATGATTTTGAGTGAGGTATTAATGTATGCACTCTACATAGAATTATAAGAATTCAATATGTAAGGGCTAATTATAATTATTATTATAATGTATTAAGTATGCAACATTATATTAAGTATGCGAAAAATAGTGATCATTATAATGTAAGCAGTATTTATTTAGTGACTAATGATTTTTAGTGAGGTATTAGTAAATGCACTCTACATAGAATTCTACGATTAATTCAATATGTAAGGGATAATATTATAATTAATAATTATAAGGGATTATACATTAGAATTATTCTTAGAATTCTATGTAGAGTGCATACAGTAATAATATCTCACTCAAAATCATTAGTCATTAAATAAACACTGCTTACATTAAAATGATCACTATTTTTCGCATACTTAATATAATTATAATATTATTATAATATAATAATATTAGTACTATGACAATATTATATTTATTATATTATAATATCATAATTATTATGCAATTTCAAAATATGATATAATATTTTTTGACAATAGTGTAATTTGTTGACCCTTATTCTCCTCTTTAATACGTTTAAAAATATAAATCGGTCATAGAAGTTATCACTTCCAACGTGTGGTCCTAAGCACACCCAATTTTTTTTCTTATAATCATCACATTTTCCTCATCATTATAATACAGTTTACCAAACTAGAAAATTTGAAGAAAATTCCAACACTTAAAACTTTAAATAATATCACGTTAAATTTCTTTTTGTATAAAATAGCAGTAATTTAAGATAAAAACTAGGAATGGGTCGATTCTCGATTGTAAAATCGACACTGGAATCGGCATCGAGTCGATTCCAAGCCCGGCCACCACCAATCTCTGCAAATACGTTCGGTACGCCGATTGCCACGGCCTCGGTTTATATTTCCTCGTTATATTAGTCATTACATCCCATTTCATTTCAATACGAAGTATTCGGAGAATCTACACTGTACCAAAGTAATACAGTAGCCGAATTAGCCGTACCGTTACTTCTAGCGTTAGTAGCGATTACTTTGTGTGTTTGCAAACTAGGGATGGGTCGATACCGATACCTATCAACAAAAAACGGAATGTTCATGAAAGAAATTAACGCCCGAACACAAGTAGCAGTAATTTCATGAAAAATTGGCGTTAAAACTTAATTTAATATACCACAGTGAGTTTCACGAAAGATGACGAAACCCGAATACAATTAGGCAAAATGTATGAAATATCAATTAAAAAACATAATTCAAGTACCACAGTGAATGTCCGCAAAAAAAAATCGATGCCCAAATACAATTTATGCCATTGGTGAAATATTATTTAAAATAAAATGACGAATATCCTAAAAAAAATGTGATGTCCGAATATTATTAGCACTAATTTTATAAAACGCCGGCATTCGATCGCAATTATACAACAGCGTATGTCCGCGAATAAACCTACTCCCGAGAACAATGGAATGTCCGTATAAGAAATTGTTACCCAAATACAATTAAAAAAAACTACAAATGCTCACTGAAAATATAGGTACTGGTACATTTTTGGTGTAAATTGTATGAATGACCTATATGAAATGAACACTTCTGAAGTCTTGCTTATCTTTTCGGTACATTTCTTGATATAGTAATACTTAAACTTTAATTTTCCTCAATGTTAAAAGAAATTTCTGGCATAAAATTCGTGCTACTTCAGACTACTTCAAATTCCTAGTTCGTAGACACCCTGTGAAATTTCTTTAGTTCTGGAAATAACTGTTTCTTAGTTGTCAAGGATTTATCAACACATGCTTCATTCCATCTGCAGAGGTAATACTGAACGAGTAGAGGTATCTTTCCATCTAACTGATCAAACATATTTGAAATTGTTTTAAATTTAACTTAAATTATACAAATCACAATGTTTAAATTCTATGATTTTTGTAAACTATTTCAACTCATGCAATAAAGGATTCAAACGTTGTTTAAGGACTTTTGATTTGATTTTCAATGCATTAGTAACTGGTAAAAGCAAGCTTATAACCTGTTAAAATGATTACCGCAAAATGGCTGTTTCCATTATTTTGTGATTCACTAAACACCAATCGTCTTTCAAAATGTTTCCATGATCTTCGACCCAATGTACGGTAATTCTGTAGAAGGATGTTACATTAGTTTTGGCATTGATCCAATAGACAAAATATGTAATACCGTACGTGCAGAAAACTAAAGAAGAAACGAAATGAAACAACTGTGTGTGCAAAAAGCAGAAAAAAAGGAAAACCCAAGCAAAAATTTTTATACGAAAATAAGAATACACATTCTGGGGTGCAAAACATGCAAATAATTCAGCAACCGATGGAAAAAAAGAGTAAAACTTTTATTTCAAACACAGCGGAAAATAGAAACATGCAAACTGATTAAAGCTGGCAAACATGCTATCAAAACTGTAAAAGAATCTAACAAAAACATAGCAAGAACAGTGTAGCAAATTATTAATAAAAAAACAACATGACAAAGCTGCTGAAATATACGTATCTACTACTAATAACCTTAATTTTATAATAAGCTAAAAATTATTACAATAAAATTAAAAATAAGTTAATAAAATATACATACAGTAAGTCCCAATATTTCGAGTTGAATGGGACAGAGATTAAGAAACTCGAATTACACGGAATATGCAGAGGTTAAAATAAAACTACAATTTTTGGTCCTCGCATAACCACAAAATTTTAAGTTTTATTAAATATACAGTATTTTGTATTGAACACTGAGGTACAAAAGTAATTTTATATACAGTACAAAATAGAAAATTACTTTTTAAAGAAATCATAAATAGTTTTTTGTTTAACTACACTACAACGTTTTCGAGCAGCGATGTCATGTCAACGACAAAGTAATACGGTATCGGCTGCAGTAACTTCAGGTTGTTGTTCAACATAGCGTAGCGCTGCATCCAAATCAGCTATTAAATAAATGTAACACACAATACAATAGTGGCGAGAAAAGTTTGTTTCTATGGTATTTTTGTATATTGAAGATGCTATTTGTGGCTTAAATTACATGGCACCTCAGATTATCGTGACTCCAATTACCGAGACTCTACTGTATTATCTAATACATAATAATATAAGAAAGTGTATGTTCATCTGTGTGTGTGTGTGCGATGCCCAGCCAAATCTGATGCCTATCGCACAGGAAAATCTGAAATTTAGAACACAAATAGATGAAAGTGGGTCCAAATGCACCTTTAAGTCGGATTTTCATTTTTGGTATCTTATGAGCTGGTATCTTTTAAAGTTTGCTTCAAAAATACAAAACTTAATCTTTGAAATAGGTTTGATAGAAGTTCGTCATATTGTAGATAAAATATATGACTTTCAACAAATCATAAATAAATTTTAGCTATTTATATTTTATTCTCTATTATACACTAAAATAAAGAGAAAATTCTGACCTAAACTTGGGACAAAATACAAAACTTCAACATAAAAACTATGGCAATCGCTAGAAAATATTGCAACCTCTTTAGAAATGTAAGGCTAAAATAAAGAACCTCCTAGCACACATGTAGGTTAAAAGACCTGCCCTTTAATGTAGGTTCTGTTAACTCTATCTTGGAAATACTAAAAACCGTGAATTCAAACCAAATAGAACTAATAAAACAGCCATACTAATCTATTCTACATAAGTACTAACATATTTATAATGTATGCATACCTGCCAACTTTGAAAATTTAGACTGTCATAACTGTCATGGATTTCCATCACGTCATGGTGGTAACTGCACTCCATACTAGGGAATCAATAAGTTATCAATCATTAAAACTTATAGTAGAATAATAAATAATACTAGTATAGATACTAAGTTTAAATGTTAAATATGAAAATAATAGGCAATATATTAAAGAAACAAAAAGACTTTTAACATTAGAATAAAACTAATCTAAACTTGACTAGTGCCATTGCTCCTTGGCTATTCCTGACTGGACCGAAACAATCTTTTTGAGTCAGTTCCAGTCTGTCTTGGGTTGGTTTTCATTCAAACTATGACAACCAAATATTTTAATGGCGGTGCCTATCAAGTTGCGTCTGGATCCAGTAGCGCATCGTAACTTAAGTAAAGCTAAATATCCATTGATGCCTGTAAGTACTACTGAGTGGCTAAAATATCTAGAGTAAAATACTTCCAGATATCTTTTTTCTGTCTAATAATAAAGCCTTATTATCCTATTGAATTCCAGTCACACATTAAACTACTTATTCGAGGATGAAACTGCAAGAATGGTAAAGAACAGCTCCAGTAAATTTATAACAGTCAGCTAAATTAGTACAATGTATCCATTCAATTATAACAAGAAGAAAGGGGATTTTGATTATTAACCAATTCAGAATATCTAAGTTAACTATTCAGATCAGATCTTAGTTTAGCTATCAAAATATGTAATCATAGCTGCCAACTTTAAAATTTGAGAATTCAGGAGGATTTTTAAATTCGTTTTTCTCTTCAGGAGCGGATTAATTTTATACTAAAATTAGGCCTACATATTAAGTATAATTATATTTTGTTAGGACCCAACCAAGTTAAATTTGCTACATAAAATAATTTCTAGCCGTCCTAAAAATAAAATAATCCATATATGCTACTTACATTAACAATTTATGAAGACTTTGGCAATTCCACAGAAACTAATTTATTTAGTTTACGTTCCCAAAACAAAGTATCTTTTACACTATTGCACATGTACAGGTAACTGTTTATTTATATTACACACTTTAAAAAAAAATGTTTACAAAAATATTCATTATATTAATTGAAATACAGTTAAACTCGGGTCAACCGAAACCTGAGTTATCTGAAACACCTCCGAAAATCAAAAATCCAAAAATAATAGCCTGATTGTACAATATTTTTTTTTTTTTTTTTTTTTTTTATCAAAATTAAAACCTTTTTCTACAGCTTAAACATCTATTAGAAATTAAGTAGTGGCTTTAAAAAAATGTGTAAATGACAAACTTTTAATTCAGTGTAACAATGATTTACCTTATTTTGGTTCCACCATGTAACTTCTTATTCAAACTGACACTTTTAGAGCATTTGCTCTATCTTCAGAGTAGTCCTAGAGCATTGACACGATGCGCATCAAATCTTTCGCGCTTATTTATATGTTTAAGTGTTGTGTTTTGTCCGTAATATATTTTGTTAAATCTTAATGTGTTATCGGTTGAGTGATATTAATATAAATACTCTGAAGGTAGAGCAAAATGCTCTGAAACACGTCAGTTTGAATAAGAAGAAGTCACATGGTGGACCCAAAATAAGGTAAATCATTGTTATATAGAACAATTGTGACTTGGTACCAAACAAACATGAGTCTTAAATTTGAATTCAGTATTCTAAGAACCGAAAAATGTTAGAAGTCCCCCTTTCCTTTGACGTTGGGCCGCATATTTTCTCCCTCCTAAGAATCAAACCACGAAATAAACAAACTAGGTATTTCTTTTAACACGTTTATTTTTGCGCACAGTATAACTAAAGCTTTATTTTTAACGTTTTTCACACAAAAAGTAGGTCAAAAATTTGAAAAAATTTTATCTCCGGACGGTTCCGTCAAAGTCGATAGAGGGGTTCCACTATAGCAAAACAGCTAACTCTCCCACCCCTCCTAAGGAACAATTCACACTGACATTGCCGACACATGCTATGCCCGCTATATATCGCAAGCATATGCCAGGGAAGCAAATTTTTGTAAACATAGCCGCTATGTTTCTACTCGCCTTTTTTTCTTATTCTCCAGGAGCCAAGTTGACTTCCGAACCATGTGTTATTTGTTTTGATTAATTTACATAGCCTGGAAGTGTGAATTGCACATAGCAAGTATCAAGGGTCCACGGAAGGGTGCTATGTTAGGTATGTGAAGGCCACGACATACACGTTTGGAGAGTGCAAGAAACAAACAAAAATTAATGAGTTTTTTAAATGAGTAATTAATTCATATTATAATGTTGTTACACCTTTACAAATAATTGTACTTTCATTTACTAAACCCTGTATAATTAGAAATAATACACATATTTAAAATAATACTTATGACTTTTAATATGGGGTTCTTTGCTGTTTCAACTTTAACTTATTACAAAATACAATTGCTTCGAGCATAGTTTTTACAAATTGACTTTATTATATAAATTCTAGCTTTTGCTTTATTTGAGAACTCTGTATCTGGGTCTTAAGATTCGTGGTTGTTAAATATGCAAGTGTTTAAATTTATATATACAAAATTATTATTATTATTATACATTAGCAATCCTACAAACTATGAATATCAAGTTCAAATCTTCATTAAGGTTCAATTTATTTTACAGTTTGTGAAAACACTTTAATATAGGCAAGTATGTTCTAATTTCAAAATGTTAGTTGGATTAGTATTACCTCTGTTTCTGCAGATTTCTTTTAAATTTATCTTACAATACTTTTATACTTGGGACATCTTCTTCTGAGGATTTATATTTAATTCATTTATTTATTTCAAATTATTATTCCTTTTTTAATTATGAGATATATGCACCAGGACAATGTTAGATCATCAACCTTCAATTGGTAAGTGTTAATTAAAAATTTGTTAGGCCTCCCGCCCTATAATGGTGTATGCCTGTCTGTAGTATATTTGCTTTGGCTCATCGCTGTGATGGCATTGAGTTTGAAAGGATAATTTTACAAAAATGTTTTTATGTCCACAGAAATGTCTAATCTTGTTCTAATATCACTTTTTACTTATTATTTACAATAAAATTTGTTTATTACGTTGTAGTGTAATTTCATTGCACTAAACTTTATATTCCTTATATCCCGCCAATTCGATATATCGTTCTATCACTAAACATCTGTTACTTCGTCTCTATAGTCCTTAACGAACTGTTCCATCAAAATACACCCAACCTCCATCACCTGCTTTCACCTCTTCACCTCCAATAAACTGTCCCACACCTTCAATAAACCTTACCTTGAGTACAACCAACAATAAACAAGCCTTGAAGCCTGCCTCCAACAATAAACAATTTTCAATACTTGGATCCACTCCTATACCAACTTTCCCCATGAAACAAGCTGTCATACAAAAATAATTAAATGACTCTTACGCCCTAATTTAGGTTATAATTACATTTGATCCTTGTTATTCACTTGTTTAAAAAAGAAAGGTAAGTTCCATTCACTTTGGTTACAATCGTTTACAAGCTGTGATTTACAATTGGCCCAGTCAAATTTCCAAATTCCAAAGTTTCAAACAATTTGTCATTTTAAGATCAAAACCTTGAGGTCACCTTCTCTAGGCTATTACAAATATTACATGTCATTGCACCTTTAAACCACAAATCTTATGAAAATGTTATAATATGCTACAAACTATTAATTGCAGTATACAGTATACTGTATATTAATGTACTGTAATTCTAAAAATGTAATTTTAATTTAAATAAAGAACATAAGTTTAGCCTACAAAGAGATTTTTGAATTCGGTTGACATTAAAAACTGTAGTGTTAGATATTCATGGCTTAACCGAAAAAATTGTTATCCGAAATGGCTCCCTCCCCTTTATAGCAGTATTAACATGTTCATCACTTTCCAATTTTAATAAAAATGATCAGAGGAAGCAACACACGTTATGTACTAATAAAAGTGCAACAAAAAGATATTCAGAACGAATTACTTTGTTGTCATTTGAAGTTTGATTAAAATCAGGTGTTTGGTTTTTAGCAATATGTTTAACCAAATCCTGCTGTTTTTTTTTTTTTTTTTTTTTTTTTTTTTTTTTCAATATGTTTACGAACTTATGTTTTATATATGTTTTCAATATGTTTTATATACTTCTTCTACCGTGAGTATAGAAAAATCATAGCTGTAATCGACACAAAATCCAAATTTATTCGTCTCTCTAGAAACGATACTACTAGGAAATTCTTCTGAGTAACTAAGACATAAAAATAATACAATATTTTGGTGGATTTAATAACATAAGAATAATAATGTTTTACAGCCTACAAACATTATTATGCTATTATAATAATTTTTTCCATTGTAATAACAAAATACTTTCAAATAAGAAGTAAGAAGTGTATTAACTCCTATTTCTGGGTCAATTATTGATGGAAAAGTAAAACAGTTTTTTGAAATTTAAGTTGAGAGGGTACATTGGACGCATCATCAGGATGGTAAAAAGGTTTAAACAACGCCATGAGGTTAAGGAAATTGAGCTTTTGGGGACAAAAATGAGTTTGAACAGTTTATTCACTTAGAAAATATTTATTACGAACAACTGTACTTGTGGTGAGTTGGGTGCTATTATTAAAATGTTTGCCCACACGAACATTGGCATTTGAAACCGAGCAGCAAGCTCCAGGACGTAAGTCCAGTAAAAAAATATATAACAATATTGATGTGTATCAAAACAATGGGGTCTCATAAAAAACTGGTATTGATCGAAAAAAAAAATTTAAACCAAGATGTTGTAAGACCCGATTGTTGAAAACCTCTCAGTACACTACAACAACAAAAAAAGCCTGGATGGATCAACAAATATTCAAAGAGTGGTTAGAAAAATGTGTACCACATGTTAGAGAACACCTCAAATCTCAAAACTTACAACAGAAAGCTGTACCATTGATTGGCAATGCCCCATCCTACCCTGCCAAAAGTCTTTTAAAATTGGATAATGTTAACATTTTTGTCCAGTTTTTACCTCCCAACAAAATTTTTAAATTTATGTATTGTTTGTAAGATAAATGTCAACTGATCTTATTCTGTTAAGATGATTATTGGATGGTTAATAATGATTTAATTACCTTAAATGTGAATTCAATCGATCAATAACATATAATACAACTAGTAGGCTGTGTATAATGAATTTGTCATAATGGCTGTACATATTGGCTACCATAATTGCTGTAATGGTGTACCTATTGAGGAACACTATTATTTATAAACAAATTTTGATTTATTATCAAAACGTGAACAAATAACTTGCACATAAAATTTGGAAAATTTAACATTATTAGACCTAAATTATAATTAATACATAATTTTAATAATCAAAATAGCTAATGTATCTTAGAAAACAATAGGCCTAGACAGATTAAAATTACTAGATATTTTTGTGAAGCTGTGTGACGTGTCCGTCTCTGGTGGTCCGATTGCCTAAGGGATGGCATCTTCCTTTAGCGGATGTGCCTTCTGCTCTCGGGCAAGCATAAGTTCGTTGTCTGGCTGGGTTGTTGTGATAAGGTTCCTCAAATAGAGGCGATAAACGTGTATTAAACCATTCCAAGTCTCTGCTAGACTCAATCTTTCTAATTCCAGATTACATTAAGACAAAGGCAACAATATAAACTAATTGAGTCTGTGCGCGTAAGTGCACACTCTCAGACATGGGTTTGCACCTTCTTTAACGGCAATATACAGATCTTTGGCAATCGTAAAAATACAAATAGTCAACGAAAAAGCCATAAACTAAATTTAGTGGCATTCCAACCCAATGGCAAGATTGAAAAATTTAAGTTAAGACTAATACGTACACAACCTAGCAAGTTTTTTTTTTAATTCTTGGCTTAAATTGACTTTTTGTCTTCTTAGACAACTCTAATCTCAAGATTATGATAATTCACATGAATTAATAGATTTTCTAGATCCTGAAATACTTTCAGAAAAATGTATTCTCTAGTTTTAGATCTAAAATAATAAATAATTGATTGAAGATTTTACCACAAGCATTCTGATTTGAATGTAATATTATCTAAAGAATGATAAGAAATAACACATACTTATTGGTGGAGCTAACTACAGGCGATGGAGTATGATGCTGAATACTGTCATTGCGGTTCGGAGGCAGCTTGTTAACATCTCCCTCTTTACTTTTTGTTCGCCCACATTTGTTTTTCTTATTGTTTCCTATGGATTCAAGAAAATAAATTATCAGGTTTAACCTTATTATAATATAATTGAACTTGGATGACTACAATAATCTTCTGAACAGAATTATAACTTCAATAGTCCAAAACTTAGATCAAACATTCTCTATTAAATTTTTACAGTAAAATTTGCTAAAAAATATAGTCCTTATTCTTACGTTGCATCTCAGAGAACATTTTAATTTTCGGTGCCTTTCTGCCACCTTCGTCTTCCCTATTCCATGATTTGTCCTGAGAACTCCAAGGAATCATTGTCAATTGGCTTTCATCATGTTCATCCTCTTCTATGTCTGTAAATAAATTTATTTACTGTAAATCTCTATAGGTTATCGGGATTAAAATGAAAGTAACAATGAATGCATATCCCAAATTAATTTCAGGCTTTACTTACAGGCCTGTATTAAACTACATTTTTATCTCGACAAAGTTTTTAAGCCAAGCAGTATTGCAGTTCTAAAGTCATCTACGGCGACATCAAAGGATGATAGAAAATAGAGGAATGTAGCGATGTGCTGACAAAATTAACTCAGTCTAAATAAATCAAGCTTGCAGAATTAAGAACAATGTAAAGGTGGACAAGTTAGTGAAGGAATATTTGTCAACATTTTTGATCTTACTTAAATTTATAAGTAGTTCGGTAAAATTTGGTAGCTCACAAGGTACAAGTGTCTTGTTTTTTACCTTTGTTTCACAGAGTTTCATTAGAAGTACTCAATGAAAGTACTTGGTGTACAGAAGACTATTATAGTTATTGAATGTGGATTTTTGTTCTTTGAGTAAGGATTTACGTATATAGATATTTATTTTTATATTGTTTCATTATTACTACATTTTATGTGTGATGATGAAAGATGGTAGAGGCTATGTGTAAGTATATATGAATGTGTTATACATATAAAATGTAGTTCTTTCAACATGATTTCATATTAAATTATATACAAATAAAAAAAATAACAGCAAAAAAAGATTGTATGATTGTAAAATTTAAAAGAAATTATTAAGACAATATTTAAAAATTTAAAAGGTTCGCGGGTTGAAACAAACAGGATGGACAATTGGGGCACACAACATTAGATCAAAAGTTGCAGAACAATATAGAAATAGAAACAGAAGTAGCGATGTTTTAGCACTTGGAAAGCACATGGTTGAGATCAGTTCTTAAATATACTCACAAGGAAGTGGACGTGTAGGTCCGTGCAGTTTGGATGGAGAAGTGTTTTCAAATGATGTAATTTGTATTTTTTTAGTTATAAACTAACTAAATAGTGTTTAAATTGTCAATAAATGAATTGATAATTCTATAATAAAGAGATTTATGAAGAAAAAGTTGGATTTCTACCAGTTGAGTTAAAAATATTCTGAGGCCTAGTTTACGTGCAAAGTACGTTTGGAAACGATGTATCTTTTTTACCAATGCTAGTCAAAGGTGTGAACTAACATTGCATTTTAATCAATTTGAAGATTTGTTAAAATTTATAAAAGTGACAATTTCTTTAAAGGACTAAAGAATGAACAGTGCTTCGTTTTGTTAATGCAACCAGGCGGCGTACGGAAGAAAATTCTTGCAAGTATTAGTTATATGTTTGACACTGTCTGCTTCTTTTCATTTTTTTTAATTGATATATATTCATTCAGGAAACTAAATTATTAATCTTGTAAATCTTAAGGTATCCATGTTAAAGCATAATATTCTTTATTTTAATGTTCTTAACATTTAATATGCTTATTAATATGTTCAATTAAAATTGTAAAGTCAGTAATCAGGCGAGTTGATTTCTTTTGTTTTGCATCCATAGTTCAATTCCCAAAGTACTTGTACAGTGATCGAACCTACGAAACACTAAATTTAATAATTTGTATAAGGAATAATATTTGATAATCACTTGTAACAACAGTATTGATAGGAATCTTGGCAGAATGGTATAATAGGCTGTGTGACATCACAATCACATGGTTTGTCAGGCCATTTTGTTGCGAACTGGTTCAGTGTGTTACGGGTGGTTTATTGAAAGATGGAAGTTGAATATGTAGCATGTGTTATAGAGGATTGTTTACAAATAATAAGTACATTTAGAGGTTATGAATTTAAATAATTTTATTTAAGCTTTCAATTGAAATATAATTGCATTTTTTATAAATAATAATTAACAGTTTATAAATACAAACACATTCTATATAATTTTTAATAATTAACAGGTTATGTTTTTTATTTTTTATTTTAAAACTTTGGCTAGTCGGGACAAACATTTTATTTATACATTTAACCATTATAAACTTTTGTAATGACTTTAACGTTACACGCTGTACAAGTCCTACATCTAGTTCTTCGTAAATGCTAGTTTTCATACTTTTTCTATTAATGAGGAGCTGTCTGATTTGGATACAAATTGCATTAATTTATCTGTGACAGGTACCCCTTAACTCATAAATAATTATAAGTAATAAGTAAAGATATTAAATATTAAAGGGTCCACTATCAGCGGACATAGCATAGGCTGGCTAAAGGTAGATCGCTGAGAAGACAATTCCTAGTTAACTAAGGGAGGGGGACGCTAGAGAAACGCATCGGGAGATGCATCAGTTAGTCTGGAAGTGAACGCGTCCGCGTTTAGACTCAATGTAAATGGGGAGTTGATCTTGCTTTGGCCTCATGGCGTAGTATTAGTTTTAGGATAGGAACCAACAGAGTAGTCGTTGTACTTAAATGGTTCAATAAACGTTTTAATCGACCATGAGTTTACCGCTTCTTTAACGAACCTTCTCGCCACCACCCATCCTGACAACGCACGTACGTCCGCAAGAGGACAGAAGGCACAGCCCGACCAGGGAAAACGCCATCGCTAGAGGAGCCGGACGCAGGTGAGCCTGACTGGCAGCGAGGGTCCGTTACAACTGGTGTCGAAAAGTGGGATTCTTCAAGAAAAAAGGTAAAACTTCATGGTCTAAAAATTTTTTTAAAATAATTTTTACTAAGTAATATATTTTTTTGAAAAGTTTTAAATTTATATAATTAATCGAACAAATTTTTTTTAATAATGTTTGAATAAATACAGAAATTAATTATTAATAAATATAAAGTTATTAATAAAAATACAGAAAATCATGCATGATAGGTTAGAAAATTTTTACTAACGTAAACGATATGCGATAGTTAACTACGCATAAAGGAAAGGCATAGTATTTGGGGCAGCTAATGCTAAACCAAATCACTACTGGACAAATCCTAAAGTTTACGGGAGTAAAGGTTTTACGTAATTTAAGATATGAAATATGGTTCGCGGAAATATGCTGAGTAATATTGGGAACACGCGTCACTAATGACAATAAAAAAGGTTATGTGAAATAATTATTGTTTATAAAGTTAATAAATAGGATTTAAATTAATAAATTAATAACTGATACAAAATATAATACTAAATTACAATGGCGGACCAAATACCAATAGACGGTGAAGAATATTCGGTACAGGGGGCGTTTGATTTGTTAAACCAAAGATGGAGGCAGACAACAGAAATGAATGAAACGTTAAGGGGGGAATTAAGGCAAGCGGTAACATTTAATGAAACTTTGCAAGAAAGGTTAGCCGCGGTTGAAACAAATGTAATGGACATATCAAGAATAGCAAATGAAACAGTAAATTTATCGGACTTACATTTGGGTTTGGTGCCAGTGTTGCCGAGTTTTAGCGGTGAAAAAAGGGGGGAAACAGTTGAAGATTTTTTGGATCAAATGGCGGATGTCACATCAATTAGTAGATGGAAAGACGGAGAATTAATTAAATTGACTAAAATGAAACTGACAGGTATAGCAAAACAATTCGTAAAAATAGATTTAGCGTGTCAACAAGCTCGAACTTTTTGTGAATTTAGGGCCGCGTTCGAACCCAGATTTCAAGAGAAATTGCCAGAGAGTTATATTTATGAACAATTGTCGCAAACCAAACAACGGCGGGGCAAGGCTATAGAGAATTTCGCAGACAGAATTAGACATATTAATGGGAAATTAATTCGAGTAACGGATAATGAAGCAGCAAATAAAATTTTACGGGAAGACGCCGACCGTAGAGCTTTAGATACATTTACAAGAGGGTTGGCAGGCGAATTGGGGAAACTAACAAAACTGAAATTCCCAAAAACGTTACGAGAGGCAATCTCCATTGCGAACGCAATAGAGGGAGTGGATTTAGAATTGACAGTAAGAAATGGATTACACGGGGAAGTAAGTTACCAAGAAATAAAATTTTGTAATAACTGCCATAGACAGGGCCATACAACCCGGGAGTGTAGAAATGCGGTACAGAACTATAGGGGCTTTGCAACGTCGAGAGGTATTGGGGCAAGACAAGCGCCGCGGTTTGTTCAACCACCATCACAAAACCAATACGTTCAACCAAAAATTAGTCACCAGAACTATAAAACCAGTAGGGGGAATATGTTTAACAGAAATGGAATTTTTAGGGGACATTACTCGCAGAGTCAATACAATAGGCCACCAATGTTTAACAGATATAATAATGAAAGATTTCAGGACATGGGAGACAATTTTTCAAGAATAAGCAATCAAGACAGAGGTTATTACAGGGCAAATGAACAGCAGAATAGGTTGGATTTACAAGATAATATAGGAAACGAAAATTTAAAATTTATACCTATAAATAGGACAGAAGGGGTTTATAAAAACAATGATGTATCAATTTTAGCAAAAATTAACGGTAAATGGGGTAGAGCTTTAATAGATACGGGAGCAGAAATAAGCCTTTTGAACCAAGATGTGGCTAAAAACATTTTAAAAAATGATGAAATTATAGTAGCAGGGGTGACTGGAAATATTTTGGATATCTTAGGTACACAAATCACAGAAGTTTTTTATAACGAAAACGATTTTATTAAAGTTAAATTTCACGTATGTAAATTACCACTGGAATATGCTGCAATTTTAGGAAATGATATTTTGAAGGCTAACAAAGTAATAATTGACTTAAATGAAAACACTGTTACAATAAATAAAAACAAAGCAATAATGATGGGATTTGGGAAAATAGAAACTAAGTAGCCCATAATCACAAACAACCAAAATATTAAATCACATAACATTTTGAAGGATAACGCTTCTAAATTACAAAAATTTCAAGGAAAAATAAAATCAAATTTAAGGAATAAAAATAAATCTAAATCCAAATTATTACCTAAAGGCACTAAACCATCAAAAGATGAAATTTTAAAAGGTCAGAACGAACATTTAGAATATATTCGAAATGAACACGAAAATTTAGGCAAATCAAAAGAAGAAAAACGTGAATATAATTTATTTTGTAAAACAGATACACAGATACCAGCACTAAGTGAGGTTATGGTTAAATTTACAATTAGAGGATCTAAGAATACAAATTTTGCTAATCCTAAAAATACTACAGAAATATTAAATCACGACGCAATAATAGAACCAATTGAAAACCCCACCATTTAATATTTTGTGCGCCAGGACTTTAATAAATTTACAAAAACCTAGGACGTGTTTTGCAAGAATTTTAAATATATCAGAAAACGAGATAAACTTAAAAAAGGGAACTTTACTAGCCAAATTAGACACAGAAATAGTAACAACGGAGGGGTCATGTAAAGTAAATATGATTTCAGAACAAAATTATAAGGGTTGTGAGTATGGAACTTCAGAATTAGAGTCTGATATTGAAAGGAAGTTACAACATTTGCCAGAAAAAGAGAAATTAGAATTTTCAAACATGATATTTTACTATAAAGATATATTTAACAATGAGAATAAACAATTGTCCGCTATAAAAAATGTAGAATACCTTATCGACACAGGGTCAGCCAAACCAATTTATGTACCACCACATAGGATTCCGTATGCGCAAAGAAGTGTAGTTAGGGAGTTAGTTGACGATCAATTGAAAAAGGGTATAATAGAGCATAGTTACAGCCCTTGGAACAGCCCTATAGTTTTGGTAAAGAAAAAATCATTGAATGGGGAGGTTAAGTACCGTTTTTGTGTGGATTACAGGAAAATAAATGAAGTAATAACACCAGATGTACACCCTTTGCCTAGAATAAGTGAGACAATAGATTTATTAGGCGGTTCTAAGTATTTTTCAGTAATTGACATGCAGGCAGGATTTCACCAAATTAATTTAACAAAAGATAGTCAAGAAAAAACTGCGTTTTCTACGTCTTGGGGTCATTTTCACTATAAAAGACTACCATTCGGCCTTAAGATTGGACCAAGTGCGTTCACACGAATTATGAATAATATCTTAACAGGTCTCAGAAATGAAATCTGTCTACTTTATCTCGATGATTTGATTTGCTTTAGCAAAACCATGACAGAACACATAAATTCATTAGATAAGATTTTTGCCCGGTTTAAGGAATCAAATTTAACAGTAAATTAAGAAAAATGTAAATTTGGAGTACAGGAAGTAAACTATTTAGGATTCTTATTAAATGAAGCCGGCATAAGGCCAGATGAAAAGAAAGTAGAGGCGGTAAAACACTTTCCTATACCACAAACAGTTAGGAATGTACGGCATTTTCTCGGCTTGGCAGGGCTTTATAGAAGCCACATAAAGGATTTTTCAAAAATTGCAAGACCATTATTTGATTTAACTAAAGATAGTGTAAAATTTAAATGGACTACTGACTGTCAGACAGCATTTGAAACATTGAGAGATAAATTAATTACAGCACCAATATTTAAATATCTAGATTTTACAAAAGAGTTTATTTTAGCAACAGATGCATCAAAGGAAGGGTTAGGATGTGTTTTATCTCAGGAAATCGATGGCAAAGTTCACCCGATTGCTTTCGCTAGTAGAGTGTTACATAATGCTGAGAAAAATTATGACGCGTCTACTCTGGAGATGTGTGGGGTTGTATGGAGTTGTAAACTTTTTAGGCCATATTTGTTAAGGAGGAAATTTAAAATAATAGCAGATCACAAAGCATTATGCTATTTAACTTCTTTAAAGGACCCAACAAGTAAAATTTTACGGTGGAGTTTAAAATTGTCGGAATTTGATTATACAATAGTACATAGACCTGGAAAATTACATACTAATGCAGATGCTTTAAGTAGGAATGTTGGTCTAACTAACGTAAATTTAGTACAAGAAGAATTTTTGCCAATAATAGACTTAGAGGAAATTAGGAAAGCACAAATAAAAGACGAGGAATGTCAAATTTTAAAATCACGTAAAAATTATAAAACAAGCCCAGAAAAAGTAATCTATTTTCAATCAGGAATCGAAAAACTAATTCTAATACCAAAATTATTAAGAAATAAAGTAATTGCATTACATCACGACCTAATTACGGCAGGGCATGCGGCAGTTAAGAAAACTTTGTGTAGAATAAAACAAAAATTGTATTGGCCTAATATGGAGGGTGACTTCACGAATTACGTCCGCGCTTGTAAGTCTTGCGCTCAGAGAGTTGATTACGGTAAATCAAAAGCACCTTTGGGTGACATTTTTACAGAACCAGACTTACCATATAAAGTAATAGCCATGGATATCATGGGCCCTTTACCAATTACTAAAGATAAAAACAGATATATATTATCAGTAATAGACCATTTTACACGACATGCAACATTTATCCCAATAATAGAACAATCGGCAGAGGTCATAGCCAAGGAATTAATGTCAAAAATAATATGTCTTCA
>JAGFPH010008789.1:38908-52331 GCA_018207615.1 Philaenus spumarius
ATATATATATATACAAAAGTAGAAGCAGACTTCAAATTTTTTTAAATAATGTAGTATTCTAATAAGGTAAGTGTCGTGACCAAGTGTTTAAAAATACACACTCATTAGAATAAATATTGTCTTTAATTACAAAAATATACACTTGAATGGTTGTAAGTAACAAAAAACTTAAAAAGTCCCTGAACATTGTTGTAATTGAAAACAGCTGATTATATGAAATAGTAGATACAACACATCTGGATATAAACATAGATCATAACATTCTCCCTCGCTTATTTGGAAGAAAAATACAACTACTTTGAAAGAATATAGTCTTTAAACCAAAGCGGCTGTCACCGTTCTCGAACTGGTCTTGGGGAGCGATCGGATAGATTTACTTCTAGAGGCTGGTCTGGTTCTATATGTTCGGGATGTGCTGGAGGTTTGTTCGGAATCCTTGGTACATCATAAGATCGTTCAGGTTCAAATGATACTGTCTTTTTTTATAACTAGAGTTTGTCTGAGCTGGTTGATGTGTCTTTTCATATTTCTTCCACTGTCTAGTGTCACGATGTAGTGTCTTTTACCTAGCTTCTTCTTTATCAGTCCAAACTGCCATACTTGTCTGTTGTTGCTGAATATTTGAACTTGTACTCTCTCCCCTTCTTGAATTGTACGGACGGGTTTTGAAACTGGTAGGTATAGCTTATTTTGGGGCTTTGGTAAGGGAAAATTACATCTAGTCGGATTCTTAGTTTTCTGTTTAGGTACAATTCAGCAGGTGTCTGGTTACTAGCTAATGGAGTAGCTCTGTAGCGGAATAAGATTCTTCGCACTTTTTCAGTCAGTGTTCCGGGTTCTTCATAAGCTGATTTCAGTTTGTTTTTTAAAGTTTGGACGTTGCGTTCGGCAAGACCATTCGTTACTGGATGTCCAGGGGCAATAAACTTTTGGAAAATTCCGTTATTATTGGAATAAGTTCTGAACTCTGAACTCGTAAAGACCTTTGCGTTGTCTGAAACACATTCTTTTGGATATCCATGTGTTGTGAATATCTTGTTCAGGAGCTTGATTGTGTTTGAAGATGTGGGTGCTTCCTTTAAAACTTTGATTTCAGCCCATTTCGATTTTGCGTCAATACAAACAAGAAAATAATGATTTTCAAAAGGGCCTGCGTAGTCTATGTGTATTCGGTCCCAATTGTTTTCAGGTAGGTTCCATGGATGTACTGGTACTTTAGGAGGGCTTGATTTCACTAGTGCGCAACTTTTACACTCCTTTACAAGTCTTTCAATTTCTCCATCAATTCCTGGCCAATAAACGTAGCGTCGAGCTAGTTGTTTCATCTTAGTTATACCCAAGTGGGTTTCATGAAGTTCACTGAGAACTTCAGAGCGTAAAGTTGGCGGAATTACGATTCTATCTTTTCGAAACAAAATACCATCAAGTAAGGTGTATTCTGAGTCTATAGAGTTGTTTTTCAGGTTTTGGCATATTTCATTCATATCCTTGTCTTTTGCAGTTTCTTCTTTGATTGTATTTGAGGTTATTTGATAGTTTGATATTTGAAAAATTGATTGAAAATATATCTGGTTTACCTCTTCTCCAACTTGTTGATCTATTGAATTACTGCATGACTTTACTGGAGCTCGTGACAAACAATCCACATTTTGATTATCACTTCCTTTCTTGAAGCGGACGATGTAGTCAAATCCTGAGAGAAATGAAGCGTAGCGCAGTAGGCGAGCTGAAGTCATTTGTGGTAAGGCTTTGTTTTGGTGGAAAATCCGCGTCAGTGGCTCGTTGTCTGTAACTAGGATGAATTTCTTGCCAATTAGATAGTTGTAAAAATGGTTCACACCAAAAATGATCGCCAATGCCTCTCGATCAAGTTGACTGTAGTTCATTTCACTTGTATTAAGAGAGCGGGAAGCGTAAGCTATTGGTCGCTCAACACCTTCAACTTCATGACTTAGTACAGCAGCAACACCTGTAGGACTTGCATCAGTAGTCATGATGAGGGGTAGATTAGGGTCAAATGGAATGATCACTCGATTGCTGCAGAGTTCTGATTTGAGTTTGAGAAATGCTGATTCACAAGTAGCTGTCCATATCCATGGTTCTGATTTTTTGAGTAGACATCTGAGTGGAAAAGTCATTGTAGAAAAATCAGGAACAAACCTTGAGTAATAGGTTACTAAACCTAAAAATCTTTTGAGTTCTTCAACATTGTGTGGGCGTGACATGTTTTCAATTGCTTGAATTTTGATTGGAGATTTACTGATTTTGTTATATTGAACAACATGACCAAGATATTCCACCTTTTCAGTCATAAATGTACATTTGTTTCGGTTGACATGTAGGTCATAGTCAGATAGTCGTTGAAGACATGCTCGAAGGTTTTGTATGCACTCATCGAATGTATTTCCATGAACGATGATATCATCAAAGTATGCTTCCGTTTTCTGTAGTCCCTTAATAACTTGAGAAATGATACGGTTGAATTCAGCTGGAGCCGTTTTTATCCCAAAATTGAGCCTGTGAATCCTGTATGTACCTCTGTGTGTCGAAATTGTTTGAATCTTACTACTGTCTTCATCAACTTGAATATGTAAATAAGCTTTAAATAGATCAAGCTTACAAAAGTACTTGGAATTCCGAAGACTGTTGAGTACATCATCGATGCGACGTATGGGGTAGTTTGCTTGTACCAACCTGTCGTTAACCCCACATTTGTAGTCAACGCACAGGCGGATCCCACCGTTAGGTTTAGGAATAACAACCAGAGGTGATCCCCAATCCGATGCTGTAACTTTCGATATGATTCCTTCTGCTTCAAGTGTATCCAATTCACTTTCTACTTGTTCTCGCAGGGCATATGGAACATCTCTTTCCCGTGTAAAGATTGGTTTCGCATTGTTACGTAGTTGTAAGGCTACTTTGAAATTTGGGACGCAACCTACTTTTTCTTCGAAAATTGGAGCGAAATTGCTTAGAACTTCGTTTACTGATTCTATGCTGTGAATAGGAAAGTGATTTGAAGGTTGCTTGAACATTTCGTCATGTACATGACGAAGCTCAATTTCTAATCCTCGAATCCACTGTCTGCCTAAAAGAGCATCGTGTCCTGCAGGCACAATGTGTAGTTCACCGTTGATTTGTTTACCGTTGTAAGTAACAGTCACACATACCTTTCCGACAGGCTTAATTATGTTACCTGTGTAAGATCGAAAACAAACGTTGGAACTTTCTATGGATAAACCTAGCTTTAGTTTGTTGTAATCACTTTCTGAGAGTAGTGAAAACTTTGCACCGGAATCCACTTCAAAGCGTTGGTTCCTGCCATTTAATTTACCATTTAATTTAACATCAATCAAGTATTTGTCAAGTTCAGGAGTCATTTCAAATAAGTCGATAATGTCATGATTCACGTGATGAATGCCATAGGTTGGGTCTGGGATAGTTTGATCGAACCGTAAAGTTTGACTTTCAGTAGGCCTATTGAAACATGGTTCAACTGAATCTACTTTTGAGTTTTTGAGCAGCGATTGTATACAAACTCTTGATACATGTCCTTTCCTTTTACAGATGTTGCATGAGAGCTTATTGAAGTCTAGTTTACATATACTTGCTTTGTGATTGTTGTTACCACATCGTAAACATAGGTTTTCAATTCCCAAAACCTTGAAGTCAACGTATCGTTTTCTGGTATTGGATCTAGGCCTATTGTCAGTAGATCTGCTTACTGAGTTGAATCGTCTGTTTCCTCTTGAACGAGCTCTGGAATTTCTCGAACTGCTGGAAATGGCATTAGTAGTCTCGCTAAAAGTGAAACTGTTTGGACTTGATGTCTGATTGGGCTTAGAAAGTTCTTTGCTATCAATTTTTGATGCTTCTAGAGCAATCGCCTTGTTAAGTATATCATTGAAACTAGAAAGATTAGATTGTAAAATTTGTTCTTTAAGCCAATCGTCTCGAAGACCACGAATGAACTAGGCTCGTAAAAATACATCTGAGATTGAATTTGTTTTGCCACATTCGCATTTTACTGTAAATTCACAGTCGGCTAAGTCTCGTTGAAGTGAGGCTACAAAATCCGAAATTGACTGGCCATTCTTTTGATAAATGTTTAGAAAGTAGTGTTGAGAAAGAACTACATTTTTCTTGGCAACAAGCATCTGTGTTAGAACCTTGATAAGATCATCGTAAGTTAAGTTTTTGATTGGTTTCTCTGGTCCTAGAAAAGCTGATAGGGCATTGTAATGTACTGACCCAATAGATACACACAACAGTTGAGCAATACTTTCCTTTTTAGTTAACCCTTTCATTGTATAGTAATTTTCAAAACGTTCTATGTAATTAGAAAACTTTTCACGTTTAGGTTCAAAATGTTCAAATGGAGAAATGTTTATAAGACTTACCGATCCTTCAGGTTTTTCTTGCTTTGCATAATATGTAAAAAATTGTTGAAACTGTTGTTGCTGTTGTTTTTGAAAAACTGCTAAGAACTCTTTGAATTGCGTAGCATCCATTTTGGCCTCGTCGTGTTTACCTCGTCGCCAAAAAGTGTCGTGACCAAGTGTTTAAAAATACACACTCATTAGAATAAATATTGTCTTTAATTACAAAAATATACACTTGAATGGTTGTAAGTAACAAAAAACTTAAAAAGTCCCTGAACATTGTTGTAATTGAAAACTGCTGATTATATGAAATAGTAGATACAACACATCTGGATATAAACATAGATCATAACAGTAAGTCAATAGAATAAACAACTTTTTGATTAGTAAATTCACACCTCATTGTTTTTAAATATTTTTTTTCACTTAGTGAAAATTTCGTAATCTTTATTTTTTTAAATTTTTACAAATAACATTAAAATTTTATCTTATTGTAAAGCCTCACGTTACAGAGTTGATTTGTATGATATTTTATTTAAAATACTAACTTAATAGTAGTAGGCCATACTGCTCTGTCTTGATGCAAACCGTAAGTCTTTTTGCCGCTGAAAAAAGATACACCCTATTGCTTTTAAAATCGATTTAAACCGTAAATGTACTTTTAATGCGAATGGAAGTATTATTTTGGAATGTTTAGTCTTTCAATATATTATAGCTTTCTCTCAGACTAATCATAAAGCAAAGAGGGGATAGCTATATGCAAACTTATGTCTGATGTTTCAGTTGTTGCAATTTCACAAACTTAAAATGTTGATCTACTATAGATATAGTTCAAACAAATCCACAACTTGATTATATTTTCTCATCATTTTGATAGGCACTGAAATGTTCAGTAACAGAGTATGCGGAGAAGATAAGAAAACCTCATGAATGGGGAGGGAAACTGGAACTGGAAGCCATGGCTCTTCTGTACAGGTATTAATTTCATTAGGTCATTATCAGCACCAACACATCATAGGCAAAGTTATCATAATTTGCACAACTATCAAGTTTTTTTTCTCTTTGAAATCAATGTATAAATTAGAGACTTTTCAAGTGCATATGGAACAAAAAGTTACAGTATTAACTATATAAATGTGGATAATATCGCAACGTGCGATTCGGAAAATTTGTAGTGAAAAAAGTGAGTTTTGGAGACATTTAGTGAGCTAAAACATTTTCTGCACCCCTGCTAGATACTAGGTTTAAGGGTTTAAATTTTACATTATATTATATTCTAATATTGAAACTTTAAGTACCTATTTGAAACTGAAATAATTTCTATTCATAGATCTGACTATTTCTTGTTGAACTTGTGTTCTTTGATGCTTTTTTTACTGGATAACGTAAACAAACAACATTGCTGTGTACGACTGCCTTACCAAATGTTCAGTGTCAAAATGATTGATTCTGATTGTATAGTTACATTCTTTTCCCTGTGATTTTATGTTTAAATAAAGATTAAACTACATTTTACATCATGTTTTTTTATAGTTCTAGTGTGTGTGGTGTAGTTGACTTAACAAAGTTGACATTGATTTGGTTGTTGTTTCTATAGGCTAATTTAAATATCTCCATAGTAGATTTTTATTAGTTAATTTTGGTGTAGCCTAAGCCTGCCATGGTTAGTTATTAATGTGCATACATAACTTGTCAAACTGGTTTGATTACATAGACACAGAGGGTTTGTTCTGTTGTGTGGTGTATTGCCTAAAAGCTACACAATTTTACAGCTCTTATCATGTTTTGACTGTTTTATGTAATCATTCACTGAATAAAAATATGCAGAAAGAGAAGTTTTTATTTTCAGTTATAACAGTTTTTTTACTGTAATTGTATCTGGCAACAGATTATATAGGGTTATCCCCACAATTTCCAAAATTCCACCCCTTTTTCATTTAAATATATAGACCCTATGTTAAATTGCATATATATATATATTTATTCACAACATTGAAATGACATAAACTTAAATACTAAATGAGTTAAAAAATATATTTTAAATGTATTAGATAATTCTGTCATTGTATCGAGTTTGTATTGATTGGCACATAACTTAATTAACTTATCATAGTTACCTAAAACAAAAATTTTCATTATAAAAAGCATTCATACAATAGTATATTTCAATCAGAACATTATAGCTACAAAATTTCGAGGAAAATAAAGTGACACATAGTCTGAAAGTAAATTTTATCAGTACATATTAACATTGCGATTAGGAGACATTACTACATTTTTACTTAAAATGCTGATTCGTTTGAAGTGTGAACATGGTAAAAGGCTAATTATTATGATGTAAAATTAAATAATGTGTGTATGGTGGTTTCTGAGTGCCTTCATCGAATGTAACTACAGAAGAACCAAATAATGGTTCAAACAGGGAAACCCCACTAGATTTATAAACCCACTAAATCAAGGTCAGACAGTCTATTAGCATTTCCATTGACTTGAGGCAGCCACTGTAAGATGATAAGGTGCCATTACTGGGATTTTTATGACAGTCCGTACATAGGGCATAGTTACTGTAATTTATTGTAACTATTATAGAAACACTATATAGGAAAGTAAACTAGATTGCTCCTGTCACATGATTAACTTATTGTAGTTACAATCGATATTCAATAAAATAATATATATAGGGTGTCTCAAAAGTTTGTGAACGGTGTTATATTTTTGTAACCATTGCAGATTACGCAAAAAAACATGGTACATCGTTTCTCTACCGAATTTGCGGGGTTGTGTTCTCCTAAGATAGACCTTTAATTTAATGTACAACTCGACCTATACTCATATTTAAGATTTTCCTCCAACTCCCTAAGGTGATACAAAATTGTAATTTCTTCAAAAATTTGTTTTTTTTGGTAGAGAAATGATGTACCAAGTTTTGTTGCATTATCTGCTATGGTTATAACACAGTTCTCATACTTTTGAGACATAGTATGTGTTAATGTTAAGAAATTACTAAACAAAATTTGTTTACATTTTTATTAGGAAAGAGTTTATTTTGTTCCAAGAGGTAGGGCAGCCTGCTGAAAATGTCACTAATTTTGGATTTGAAGATAAATTACTTCTTTGTTTCTCACAAGACCGCCACTATGATTCTGTTTACACCAAACAACATATTACTAACGCTGCGTTTTGCCAATGTAAGTTGTATTTAAATCATTATTTTTTTTATAAAATAATGGTATGAGGTGCCCTGGAAAAGTAAGTATTTTTATTTGAATTTATTTTTGTATGTAAGGAGTGTTTTTAAAGTAAGTACCATTTTTAAAACTGGTTGTTGCAGCGCTGCAATCATTGTTATTGCTCAGTTGGCTAAAGACAGACGCCATTACAAAAACATTCGTCCGTGTTGATGTTTTTTTAATATTTAATATGCCTCAGACAATTGAAAATTCTTTCGATTGTGAAAAACGTGGTCCAATTCATTTTCTTAATGCAAAAGACATGAAAACAGCCAAAATTCAACAGCAGGTTAATGAAGTGTATGCACTGTGAGCGATGTTCGTAAGAAAATTGGTTGGATCATTTGGAGATGGCCATAGTACTGTTTTTGATGAGGAGTGAATCGGCCCTGGTGGTGTTGCTTGTGATATTTTTTGCCTTAGGATGACATGATAACTGCGTCGTACAATACATGCAGTCTTAATAAGAGCATTGTTTTGCTTAATGATAATGACTGTCTACAATTTTGTCTCATCGAACCAAAGATCTCATCACATTATTTGACTGGGAACTATTGATGATGAATACAGTGTACAGCAGTTTTGACACCATCATCATTGTTTTAGCCCCCTAAACATCTAGAAAGCGTTTCAGATGCAAGGACACCTGGCTTGGAGGCAGGGTTTGGCTGTACAGAGATTATTTTTTGTGAGGCATTGTTTTGATTTGCCCTGTACAATATTTTTATCTTTCATTGTTTATATTATTAGGGAAATATAAACAACAGATGAAGAAATACTCAAGATATTTATTTAACAAATTATTAAAAGTGTGACCACTTTAATGCTGTGCTATTGCTTGTTTTGAGTATATATCTTCTATCTATATATATAAAATTCAATGTATGTTTGTACGTTTGTCTGTATGTTTGTCCTTTATGCGTTACCAAACCGTCCATCCGATTGCTTTGAAATTTTGCATAGTAACACAGGTTAACCCTGGGAAGGTTTTAGGCCATTTACCAAAGTCCTAGGACACTAGGGCTACGCCCCAGTGGCCCTCAAAGTTTCAATGTTAATCTTATGGAAGGTCAATCTTAAGGAAGAAGAAGAAATATTTCTTTTGATTTTATCAGAAACAGCTGTTTGTATGAAAAGCTTAAAACAGCTGATTTTGATCAACAGCTGATTTTGATCAACAACTGATTTGGATCAAAAAGTGAATATAATTTTAGGTTAGGTAAATCAAGCAATGAGCAGAATCCCATTATAATTTACATCGGCCCTCAGGGATACGAATTACAGGCTTTCAAAGTTTCAAATTAAGCAATAGCAAAGCATTGCCGGGTCAGCTAGTTTCTATTAAATTAACAAACAAAATTTAGTGAGTGCATTGAAAAATTAATTTTGAAGTGCCTTGTGGTTAAAACAAGATTCTTATGATAAGGGTAGGTTGTAGAGCGCGTGTTAAACACATGGGTATTTAGTGTTAATGCAATTTATTTTGTACGTGTATCCATCCCATTTTAATTATTATTTAAGTTTAAGGGTAGTTATCCCACTTCATTACTTTGACTTAAGTAATCGAATTGCAAATGGTTTTTTATATCGCTTAAGAATAATATTACAAAATTTTAGCTTTATAGCTTGTACAAAGTTAGTTCAATTTATATTTATTGTTTAGGGGTAGCAACACCATATCAACAACTTAGATTGTAGTAATTGTAATCTCTAAACACTCCTGGCATTTATATATGGATAAACTGAAATTTTTAGTGAAATCGGTTGAATAGTTTTTGAGTCTGTAGAGGACAAAGAAACAAACAAAGGAACATTCATTTATAGGTATGTAGGTTGATGAATTTGCTCCTTGAATTTAAATATTACTATATTTAAAACATTCTTTGTTTTTATAACAGCTGTCTTTGAAGTAAGCTTTTATAATTTTTAGCAATTGTATATGACATGATGTACAAGGGAGTATTTGAGTTGCAAGAAGTGGACTTTGCTGTAAAGAAGATGCTTCATGATAAAACAGCACGATACCAACACCAACGGGAGTCAAATTTTCTTGCAAGTGGGTAAGTGAGTTTAGTGAATATTTGATTTTATAATACAGTAGAACCTCTTTAATCCGAACTAATTAAAACCGGGAGGGTTCGGACTAACGAATGGTTCGGATTACAGAACATATTGTGCTTTTCACATAACTTAACAGTTAAAACGTGGCTAAAATGGATCATAAGTGTTACAGAAAAATGAGAAATACTGTGCAATTTAAAACATTCTTTATTTAATTCAAATAGTAGGCACACAGTATATTTATGATAAACTTAGTACGAAAAATATTAGGCCTACTATTAGAAAAAGTTCAAGTTATTATTTTAAATTTCACTCCTATGGCGTTCGAATTAGTGGACGTTCGGATTACAGGGGTTCGAATTAAAGAGGTTCTACTGTAGTTTGAATGCTTCCTCTCAGCTTAGCTTTTCCTGTGTATAAAAAGATCAACTGTTGAAACCCGATCAGGCTGATCGAAGGCTGGTAGGCAGAGTACTTCACAATTGTTTTATTTTGATTTATACATTTTTTCCAGAAAAGTTGTTCTTACTTGCCACAGTCTAGTAAAGGTAAGCTTTCCTCCAAACTGAGGACTGAACTGAAACGACCGAACATTTGACTGAATAAACTGTTTTAAAATTTACTGGACAGTCGTAGAAAAATAAATCACATTTTAGTTGTTGGTATTACTGTAATAGTGCTGCCAATGTTGTTAAAGTAGTTCACAAAAAATGCCTGCTTCATCTTTTCCTTCTATCTCCACCATCTCACTACAGGCAGACAGGTTTTTTGGAGGATTACTTTCACTGTCCCTTCTAAATCTTATTTACATGTAATTTGATTTTCTGACTTAAGGGTCTGCTGTAGTGGCAGTCATCTTGTATTTTTATCCCATAAGAGCAATGTTAAATTTCAAACCATTTATTTCGTTTACTTTTTATCATAAAATTGTTTGCAAGGTCTCATTTTAAGCACAGTCACAATACGCATCTGTCTTACAATTTACATTTTTTTAAATGCTTTTGATTTGTTATGTAGTTGACATTTTGTAAGTACAAAGTTTGATTTTTTTCCCTAACACAATAAAAAATTAATAATGAAAAATAATTTGCAAGCCGGATCCGAAATTTTATAAAGAATATTCAGTTTTTTTTTAACACTAAATTACAAAAGATAGACTTATAAAATGGTTTGAAATGAGGCAATCTCAAAGCGTTCAGCTGCAAGAAATTGCACTGTTTAGATAGGGATACAGTGAGAAGCGGTTGCTATTTGCTCGGTATTGTGATCAAACACCGTATAGAAATAATAATTATGTGGAAATAAGTAAATGCAAATATTTATTAATGATATCTGGCCACAAAAACACAGTTGAGAAATAATATATATGATGATAGATTACACTTGCACATAAAATGTAAAAAATCTAACTAACAGCTATCACTTTAGTTAAACAGATTGTAATAGATGATTCCTTTCATTAGGAATAATATGAAGTTTTATATGAAAGATCCTTTAATCAATTTGTTTAACAAAAACATAAATTTTAAGCTATTTGTTTTTTTGTCAATAGTGGGGAAAATAAGCTTTAAAATGACGTTTGAATCATTTTGGTGAAGAATTAAGGAAAATATGACGTTGTCACAAAAAAAAAAAACACTTTTGAGAAATAATATATATAAAGATAAATAAATTTACAAAAAACATTCCAATCTATATATAAAGTAAGTGATATTAGCTGGTGTAATTGACTTCACCTGTGTTAGAAAAAAGCTCTCTCTGTGCAAACATTTTCCAAGCTTTGCATGAGATCATTAAGTTATAAATTTAATCTTCAAGTGCTCGTGTCGGCAGCATTTTGACCATCTTAAAAAAATTGTGCTGTACTTTAACTGACACATCTAGCCACACGAATCTTATAGGAATTCTTTAATTACATATTTAGTTGCTTGATGTCACTCGAAACCAATTTCTATTCAGCACTGGTTCAAGGTCAATCAGTGTTCTGTGCATGAATACACCCACTGACGGCCAAATTACCGCCTTGCGATCACTTGTTTTAAAACATTTCACTGCAGCGATATTCGAAAATGTAAGAAGTTATTTAAAATATTTTGAGTATTATTCCATTATATTTGGTATATTTATGTGCATCTTATATGTAACTAAAGAATACTAATAGATTTTGTGTGGCTAGATGTGTCGGTTAAAGTACAGCGCAATTTCTTTTTCAAAAAGGTGGCCAAATGCTAACAAAGAGATCACTTGAAGATTTAATCTGTTTTAAAAGTTTTGTATTGCAAAATTATTTAGTTTTAAAGTTATTTGTATACTTGTGCACATGCATTATGTGATATTAATTGAGATCCTTACTATACCAAAGTGCCGCCTTGCGATCAATTAGCGCGAGCGCTTGAAGGTTAACGTAAATACATAAATTTGATATTTCAACTTGTGTCAAAATTACTTTGTGTTCATTGACTTATTATCTTTATAAACCTCCTTATAACTCAACGATTCCAAATTCAACATGGTACGGGAACAAAACTTTTTTATATCTGAATTACCTTATATATACTTCAATATCTATTTAGCTTTTTAGAATATTTTTTTATGAAGCCATTATTCTTATCTATCTAAAATTGTACAATGAGACTGTACTTATATGTAACAGTGCTAAATTCTTTAGATAGTTATTTTTTAATAAAGCTACTTTATTTGACATTTTTACTACGGTAGATATTATTTCTTCTGAAATAACTTGTAATTATAGCAATTTGTTTTTCTTAAAAACATAAGCGCAGTGCAAACCGAAATTGAATAAAATACTAAATTACAATCAGATTGTCATGGCATTTAACAAACTCCAATATTGCTTACTTTCCATTGCGCTTAATTCAGATAAGCTCATTAGTAAAAAAACATTCATAGGGAAAGAAATGACAGACAGTCCACTGCCAGCTGTATTGTTTTTATAATTAAATATTTTAAAATGTAGGTACCTAAAACTTCAAAATACCGGTATCATGACATGATAAAGATGATAAAGATTAAATATTAGGAGGTATATAAATTAAAACTTGGTTTATACAGGGTGTCTCAGAAAACCTTAGCGGGCTATAAATACAGGATTGTATTGTATACATTAATAAATGAAAAATGTTCAATAATTTTTTTTTCGAATTTGGCTTAGTTTAGTCGCAACCCGCCATTTTGTTTTTTTACAAAAACTCACTGTAACTCCAGAAATAGATAAGATATATTATATTGAGTTCAAATTTGGTGTAAGGATTTTGCATGTTACGATTTAAAAGTGTACCAAACACCAAGAATTAATGTTTGTAGTTTTCAAAATGGCAGCTGATACTAATTTTTAACTTAAAATATTTGAAAACTGCTAACTTTACACAAAATTTACAAGAGACAAAATATTCCATTTTTTTTAACTACAGATAAAATGTTTTTTTGTCGTTTCTGTAGGTCAAAGGATAACCGAGTTATCGAAGGAAAAAACTGAAAAAATAATTTCTTGGTAATTGTCTACAACATTTAAAATTAGCCTAACACCAATATTTCAGATCATTTTATCTTATTTATTAAAACTATTAGAATTTAAAAATTGAGTTTTAGGCTAATTTTGGATGTTATAGATAATTACCAAGAAATTATGTCACACTGAATATAATTTTAACAAAATACTACTTTTATTATTTATCATGTTTTGTGAGAAGTATAATTTGTGTTAATAGGTCGATAAGTTTCTCAGGATAA
>JAGFPH010008790.1:158-11260 GCA_018207615.1 Philaenus spumarius
AATAATAGATTCTTATTTATTGTTTGAATAGGGTCCTAAACAAAACCATACATCAAATAAAACATTAAAAGATATAGTTTACCTTAATAATAGATTCTTATTTATTGTTTTAATAGGGTCCTAAACAAAACCATACATCGAATAAAACATTAAAAGATATAATTTTTTTTAATTAATACATTCTTATTTATTGTTTGAATAGGGTTCTAAACATAACCATACATCAAATAAAACATTAAAATATATAATTTACCTTAATAATAGATTCTTATTTATTGTTTGATAGGGTCCTAAACAAACTCTTTCAACAAATAAAACATTAAAAGATAATTATAATTTGCCTTAATAATAGATTCTTATTTATTGTTTGAATAGAGTCCTAAACAAAACCATACATCAAATAAAACATTAAAAGATATAATTTACCTAAATAATAGATTCTTATTTATTGTTTGAATAGGGTCCTAAACAAAACCATACAACAAATAAAACATTAAAAGATATAATTTACCTTAATAATAGATTGTTATTTATTGGCTTAATCTGTTAATGTTAGTATAATGTATAGTTTAACTATTAATACCTATGAACGCTTTTCGTAAGTTGTGTTAAAAATGAACATTGTGCTTCTTCATTTTGTAAGTTGTCTTAATTAAAAAGTTTACCCTCCTCTCAGTTGGTCTTAAGCACACAATTACATTTTTTTTATTCATGTAAGAATAACTAACACAAATGAAATTATATTAATTAATCTCTATATAAAAAGAGATTATTTATGCGTTCTAAATGAACATATTATTTTTTGCAACTCCGTCCGCTTATACAACTTCTCTAACAAGTCGTATAATTGACTTGCATAGGTAAATAACTGCAGGCGCTAATATTTCCAAAGTCTCTAAAATGACATGATTTTTATCTACTACTAACGCTTTTGCGTAGATTTTTGTTATTATTTCTTTTTATTTATACATTAAATAAACATTGGTTCACATCCTATCATGTATTTAGGTATAAAAACTCACTCTTTACATTAATTATTTACAGTTTAAGATTTTATGTATTTATTTGCTTTCTGTTTTATTGTATACATATTGGTAAAACATTCTGTCAATAACTACAAATTCTTAAAAAAGAGGAAAGTAAAACAATCATGGCCTAACTCTTGGCAAATTTTATCTTACGCAGTTAACTATAAAACTAATAATTTTTAAACGTAATGTTTAGTTTCCTAATTTAAAAAATATATTTTGTAAAGCTTTTAAAGTGTTGGTTATTTTTGTTTGTTAAGCAGCGAATAATAATACAACTAAACTTTGAACTGGATTTATGATTTTTAAGTTTGAAAAACATGGCATACGTAAAAAAATAATAAATTTTAGCTAAATCGCCCATTTACTAAAATTAACCATTTAAGAAATCAAAATATATAACTAACATTTAAGCAGTTGTGTTAGATGTAAGTAGATACATTAAACTATTTTCTTATTCCAAAAATACTTCCCACTATATTTTGTTGCCTTGTCTGGTACCAATTGGAAAAACCTGCAATAATTGACAAACAATAATTTTAAAAATCTACACGAATATGCACTTATTACACTCCAAATAGAAACAAAAGAATATATTACAAAGAATATATTACAAAGATCACATTTGATGAAACAACGAGAACATGATGCAAAAACTCATCCGCCGAGTAAAAGTATCGTTATCATAGAAATTATCCAAGGCAGTTATAGAAAGCTTTAAGTTCAATTTTGCATTCTTTCTGAACATTTTGTGAGGTAGATTTACTGTACATTTTAACTTGTGTTGTCCGGCACGATAGTCACAAGCTTGCCAGGTACTAATTGATACACTTTTATTGCTTCTGACTTACAAAAATTATAATTACATTTTTTACAAATAAACAATATTTTTAAAAAACTAAACAACAATAACCTGCTTACAAAAAAAAAAATACAGATACAATAAAGAAAACACCGAGGTAATAAAACCCTATGTGAGGTGGTTTTAAAAGAATATTCAGGTTGGGTGAAAATTCTGAGAACGGCTTAATATTTCTTAATTAAGTAAGGAAAATTTTAAGGTAGGTATAATTGAGGAACCTACTCTATGTAAAAATATTATGTTATTAAGATTTCAAAAGTATTATATGCCATCTTTAATATAACTTTGTTTTTAAAATTTGAAGGTGGTCATGAGATACATCATTTCGATTTAGAATTTCAAGGGGAAACCAACGGTGAAATTTGCACCTCCATATCTTTAATCGATTAAAAATGGCAGCCAAAAATCAAACGAAATCGTATTTCAAGATTTAGCACCATTTTGCTATACTATTTGTTTTAAATATTAATGATTACTCTTTTTGGATTTAGAATTAATTAAATAAACTTTCTCAAAAGTATTCCACACAACGATATTTGGGAGTTTTTAAAATTGTTGAGTTACAGCCATTTTGATTTTTTCAAAATTGATCTCAAGTGGTTCAACCAAATACTCTCCCAATGGGGAAAAATAGGAAAACATGATTTCCTTGGTTTTTGGCCGCCATTTTTAATCGGTTAAAGATATGGATGTGCAAACCTCATCGTTGGTTTACTCTTGAAATTCTACATCGAAATTATGTGTAACATGTCCACCTTCAAATTAAAAAACAAAAAACAAAGTGATATTGAAGATGGCGGATAAATTTTATGAAAACTTAATAAAATAGTATTTTTTCATAGAGTAGGTTAATCAATCGCATCTACCTTCAAATTTTCTTTACATACGAAATATTAAGCCATTATGAGTCTTTTCAAACACCCTGTATATGCATACATCAAACAACATTCAAAGACAAAGTTGAATTATCAGCAGCAGACCAAGTTCCCAATAAATACACACTACATTTAAATTTATCTGCATTTAAATCTACAAACAAATATTTTACTTCTAATTTTGTTTTATAAACAACCCAAACTTATAACTTAAAATGATTTACATACATATATTACACAGTGCAGATCCATTATAAGAGTCTTACAAACGCTAACATTTGTTTTAAATACAACTTTTCCACTATATTTTCCTCATAGACATACACTATACTCAGGTACCATACTTGGCATACATACTTGCAAGGATACAACACCTGAACATAACACCAAAACGTAACATTCAAGATATTACATTAAAATAAGAATGTACAACTTCAAGTTCGAGCACAATATTACGCAGCGAACTGGAGAACTTATGTCTGTTCAGTGATTTAATTCTTTCTGTCATAAAATTACAAAATGTAGGTGCTAGACATGCTTAAGATTTCATATAAAGTGAAGTTCGGTTTAGGTACACATATTTGATCTATTCCGCAATGTCAAAGCTCTTGGCCCTGGAGGGCCATCTCTACCCCTGCTTCTGTCAAAAAAGTTCTCAATACTTTATACATAAACAGGTTTTTAAAAGGTAATATATTCAGTTTATTTTTAAAAGAGGTGCACTTTATTAGGTTTTGGGTTTGTGCGATAAGATACGAACAAAATTCATCTGGAGCGTAACTATTGGTTTTAATGTTGTAACGCAAGTCCCTCTCCAAATTGTGAGACCATATTATTCTAACTTAGAACTAACCAAACTAGATGATTAGCAATAGAAGTGCAAAATAGATCATTTTTGACATTTTTTCTTTACGTACGTATCTGAGCATATAAAATAGCCTGATATATTTGATTAATTTACTTTTTAGATAGGATGTGTGTTCCTACCAAGTAAACTTTGAATCGACAAACAGTCCAAAATACTGAATTTCTTTAACTTGTTCAATCGGGCGACATTGGCATAAATTCATATTGCAATTTATCTCTTGGTACTTAAGTGGAACAGAGAACTGTATATTTTTGGTAATACTAAAAATATTATATTTAGATTTTTACTCATGACCATGTAATTTCTTGTAAACCACCAACGCATTGCACAGATGTCACTTTGCATGCAGGGTGACCGGACATTAGACCACATGGACATTCGACCACAGCGGACATTCGGCCACACTTTTGGGGCAACTACCTGGGTTGGGTCAGCTAGGGTATGTAAACTACTATAAATACAAAAACCTTAACTTTTTTTCTTTTTAAATATAGTATTTATACACTTCACTGATGCCGGGAAAGCAATATTTAACCATCTTCAACACGTACAATATTAAAAACTTTCAAATAAAATGTTCCTTATGGGAATTTACATTGTAAAGAGCCGACATGTTTTTCTCAGCGTTCTCCCAGCCTTGCCGGATTTGTCTTATTATTATTATTATAATTTTTGTTGTCTTGTTCTTTATTGTGTAGAAACGAACAGTTTAGCCAACTCAACTAAGTATACATACTGTGACTAAATACTATAGGTTAGGACCTTTTAGGTTTTTTTTTTTAAATTATGTAATGTGATAATAACGAAATATAATCATACTGTTATCGGCCAGAGTAAGTAAACATACTATAGGTTAGAACCTTTTATTTTTATTATAAAATGTGATAATAACGAAATCATACTCTTACCGGCCAGATTAAAAATGTGGTGGATTTTCAGGCGAGTAATATTTATTTATCCCTAGCTGACCCAACCCAGGTAGTTGCCCCAAAAGTGTGGTCGAATGTCCTCATATTTTCATATGTGGTCGAATGTCCGTGTGGTCTAATGTCCGGTAACCGCAGGCGCGGACCCGGGGGGAAGGGTGATCGAGGTTACAAAAAATTCAGCCATTACATTCCTCCGCTTTACTTACACATTGTAGAGATAACTTGGTTGAAATACCTGAAGAAAAATAATCTGCTCAAATACCACCCTTCTATCAATAAGGAGCAGCATGTATAAAGGTTTCACCCTTTGGGATAACACTAATTAGGGGACCGTTAATGAAAAACAAAAAAGTTCCCTAGTCCTGGTGGGGGAGCTTACCCCATTACCCCACCCCCCAAAAAGTAAACTAATGCTTTGCGATTTTCTTATTTTTTCAGTTTTTATCAAATGCGCAATTTGAAGTGAAAACTTCTTCAGACGCATAGTGTTCAAAAACATTTGCGGGCGGTGAATCGGGTTTTACCGTCACACATTTTTCTATCACGCTTTACTATATATAGTACACATGTGTATATAGCAGAGTATATAGTTTACTTGGTACTACCTCTGAAATGGACATTGTGCTTCCTGATTTTGCAAGTTTTTTTTGTTTGTTTATAGGCGTAAAACCTGGGTGGTTATCATCGCCTGATAACTTTTTGTATTAAAATAGTTTTTTTGGTAACACATCGGAAATGGACATTGTGCTTCCTCATGACTCAATTTTTAAAAGAGAGCATGCATGAGAAACTGTATACACCTCTGCCTCTATTCCACATATGATATCTGGAAATGCACATGCAAGGGCTATTTAGGCACATTGTCCAACTCTCCGTGTTCTATCAACCATAATAATGAAAGAATTGGAAATCAGAGAAGAACATACAAATCATCTTCATACAATGCTTTCTAACTTTTCTGAAATGCTACGTCATTCAATTCTTTAGAAGAGGATCAAATGTTTGGTGAGCTAAGAAAACAGTTTGTAGATGACATGGGCGGTGTTAAGCAAAGAGGGAATACCGCCCAACTTTGGATACTATGGAACTTGTTATGCTAGTGTTGCATATCATTCAGGCTGAACGAATGGGAAATTGGGATCTCCATTTAAAATAAGTGCAAGCATTGCTCCAAATCTTCCATGCAACAAGACACTTTTCGAATGCCAAGGCCCGTCAACTGTACCTTCAGGACATGGGGGAGTTAGAAAAGACCATGAAGCCGGAAGAGTTCTACAACTTTACAGTAAACAGCTGTTTTGCTGTGAGACGCTCTAATAAATACTGGTCTGGAGTTTGGACTAATATGGTAATAGAGCAAACCCTGATGAAAAACATTAATGTGTTGGAGGAGTTTCACACGGAAGATATTTTATTAATACTGTCTTAAATAGATGGATTTGCGGCCTGCCAGCTACAAAAAAACATATGTGAAGCTACGAAATCTTTGGCAATGTTCAAACTGCGTCCAGCAATCAACACGTTGCATTGAGATGTTGAAGCATAAGAACCTACTAGCAAATCCGTGTAAAATTTGAACAGTTGCATCTGGAATAATTGCTTCTGAAGATTTCAACTGCTATTGTGCTATTCTTCACAGACTTATAAATAACTTTGGGTTCCTCCAACTTAGGAGGTCTAGCATGGCGAAGACAATGACTTCTGCATCTAGCACTGTTAAAGTTGCTAAAGATGTTATTGAAGTTGAATCAACCCAGCTATTTGTTAGAATACTGTCCACAATTCATTCTCCAGATGATTAAAGTGATTGTTTTAGTTATGAACTTGCAGCTTTTCGTATGACTTTATTTGAAAGCAACTGGCTCTTGAAAAAAAATTAAAAAATCTACTTTGTAAAGCACTTTCAATTAATTAGATTATCAAATTAAGTAGTGCTATTAATTAAACTAATTTGTGAGTAATGGAGGTTAATTCCTCATCCACTATGTTGCATGACCCAAACTAGCAACATTTGACGATGTTTATGAAACGTTTGTATTTTGTATTCGACGGCATTCAAAGTAATGTTACTGTAGTTTTCGATGGCTCCTCTGAAAGTACTTTAAACCCTAAAGATATTGAACGTTAGAGGTGACTTATGATGAGGAAATCACAGGAATTTTATTCTCTGAGGAAACAACATTTGTTAATCTCAGTCCATATTCCTTAAAAATTATACTCGTATATAATCAAAAGAATCGGAACACTTCTGTTCTTACATGCCCACCTAACTCTGTACAAGTCTGCGAGTCTACTGCCTCATAGATACTCATACACATAGATGCTTATTATATATATTACAAAATCTTAACACAGATGAACACAATAAGATGATGCAGATGTTTTCATTGTCCGCAAAGCAATTAATGCCTCACACTAAAGTTACAATGCAAGTGGTTGTTTTTGAACAAGATGTTGACCTCATTGTTTAATTGATAGCATTCACACCAGAAGAAACGGCCAACTTATTCAGGAAAGGGGGTAAAGAACGTGTAAAAATTTGAATTGGTATTTCCTCTTTAATGATGCAAGAATTACCATTATTGCTAGTCTTTCACAGCAACACTACTTCATCCATGTTTGGAAAGGGATAATTACAAGTGGTTCAAGTGTACAACCAATCTGATTATCGCCATGATGTTCCAAAAGTGGTCAACGACCTAAACTCAACTCGTGACACAGTTGAAAAAGCTTAAGGAAAATTTATAATTGCGTTATACAGTAAAGTTGGAAAGAGTGCAACTTCGAACGATCAATGATTTCAATGCTTGATTGCTTTAATAAACTGGTAGGTCGGGCAAGCAATGCTGTAATTTTCTTTCGCTTGCCATCCACCACGAATGCCGCATGCCACCATTCTGTTTGCCTACAAGTACAGACGTGGTTGGGAAACCAATTGGATCTAAAAGAGTAGGGCTGGAAGGCTTGTAATTAACACTTGCCTCCCCCTACATGTATTTACCTAACCCAAGCACCAGCTCCAAGAAGGATACTACTTACTTTTGATAATATTATGTTGTACTCAAGTCTGTTGAAGAAAGTGCAAATGTGTTAAACAGACTTATTGTGTACCGTAATGTGTATCACGACCAAATAATACAGCTTTGAAAATAGGGAGCCCACTGACATGACAGAAGAATATGTAGATGAACTTTTAATTATTTTTTTTTTTAATTTTTAACTTTGGTAAACTTACATAATGTTTTTCTACCAACATTTTACTTACTAATTATATTATGTATTTGAAACCATTAACTTCCCGGACTTTGTGCGTATCTACACAGACAGCTCACTTACCCAACCAATCGTCCCTCAGGGTTTTACATTCCACAAACAAGACACAAGTTTTATATTTCTTCATCCGGAAATCAAGCACAGACTGACTTATAGCAGTGGTAGACATTTTACTTATACACAATAAATAAGTAACTTTAAATTGTAATTAAAAACAAATTTGTGTGTTTTAATTCTTCTCAATTTGCATTTTACCCTAATAGTCATTACTACTTATTAGTTATTCGTAGGATTTTATCAAATAAATAACATAATTTTGGTATATCTAATGTAGCGGTAGATAGTCGATCATTGTTAGATAAATGGCAGAAAGACAACATCTGTATTTAAGTCGATAATCACTTAAAAATCATCTGTCACACACATTCAGGCCTTGTAAATCTTAAGGTGCGTATACACTTGCGCACCGTGCAACCAGCTGATCATAGGAAACCCACAAACATTCAGTGGTCATTTTGCAGAGTAGTTTGTAAACATGTATCTGTCGCGAAACGAAAATCACACGATTTTTTTAAGAGTGTTGCTAACTTGTTAATGGCATGTTTGTGCAAACAAATCTTAATAAACCTCTCAATTATGTTGAAAGACAACGACATGCTTATGAAAGTTTGTAAAAATAAAATTGTTGCACTTCAAAAAACACCCTCAACACTTGAGTGGTATTACCCCTTGGATCAGTAGTCATGTTTAAGATCAGTTTTTACCCTTGTTAATCTTCTGTATGAGTTTCTCAATAACGTTGCCAAGTCGGCAATGATGTTTCTGAAACTTTGTAAGGATGAGATGAGCCCAAAAAAGCTACATTAAATGAAATAAACTAGAATAACTTTTTATATTATTAAAAAAAAAAAAAACATTTTACTAGCAACAAAGTTACTCAAAACGGCTTAGTTGCAACTACGGCGATTCTGTCAAACGTCAATCCCTGAGGTTTTGACTGATACAATTTCGCCATTTCCATGACGTCATCCATATATTCTGATTGGAGATGTTTTGGTAGTTTGTGCATATATGGATCTATACATTCCGTGTTTTCTGAAACAAAAATATTACTTAAATTTGTATAATATACAATACAATAGTTTTACTTCGCTTTTAAACATGTACACTATGTAATTTGCAAAGGTCCAAATTTGTTTTAAAGTTATCTTAAAATTTAACATTTAAATTAAAATACATCATAATATTCCTCTAATGAGTAGTAAGTGACTTTATTCAGAAAACCAGTATATACTGAATTTAAATTCCTTTCTTTCAAAGATTGTACAGAACCTGGCTGCTTCATTTGTTGAAAACTGTGACTTTCATGTGATTGTGTAAGTCTGATAAGAGGAGTGATCAAATCCTGTCTATTTCTATCCCTATATCTTGAGCTGATATTAACAAATTATCAAATATTCTGCTTAGCATAGATTGAATTTAAGTAAATACATAAAGAGGGAAGTGTCGAAATCTGTAATTTAGAGAAACTGGCTGAATCAAATAAATCTGCCAAAATTCTTACAGCTTTTTTTTATAGCAGAAAGATTTTGAAAGTGAGGCTGTAATTATTCTACAATCAGCAGTGAATGAAACAAACCATAATAAGTCATCAACAGGACATCAAAGCTGACAATTAAGTTTTTCACTAAAAACAATACTTTCAAAATTTTCTTACATAAATCATTGATAAGTGGTTTCCAGGTAAGCTTATTATCCAAGTACAACCCCAATAGTTTTACACATTTAAGTTTTCTATCTCCTATAACTCTATTGCGAGTAAAAATAATATACAATCAGTCGTACTATAATTTATCTTTATTCGGTTTACGCCGAACCATGTTTTTGCTTTTTCTATAGAATGTTTTAACGCATCTGTCACGAAAAATCTTCGTGAAAACACATTAATGTTATATCATCGGCATTAAAGACTGACATGGAGAAATCATACAGTACAGCTGAACTCATTGAAAAAGACTAAAAAGTAATGTCCCAAAGCAGAACCTTGTGGCACACCCAAGTTTACAGTTTCACAACCGGACACATCATTATTTATCATAACCATTTCCTTCCTATTGTTTAGACATGACTCTATTAATTTCAATTCTGTTTAAGTGTTTTATGCCATAGTATTTAAGCAATTTAAACAAAATTCTATGGCATATACAATCAAGGGCTTTGCATAAATGCATTAACACATACCAGTAACCACCAGTCTGTTCTCTGGTGACGACGACCTTAATAAGTGATTATTATATTATATTACAGCCATTAGATCAAATTTAAGTGATTACTTATAATTAATCACTATCTTTTCTTTTTGTGTTTGTTGTATTAAATATATTTTGATTAAACTTCTGTTTCAGGGAGTCTATGAGGTAACACAGTCTATAATTTTATTAAAATTAGTCCTG
This sequence comes from Philaenus spumarius, assembly GCA_018207615.1. NCBI lineage: Eukaryota > Metazoa > Arthropoda > Insecta > Hemiptera > Aphrophoridae > Philaenus > Philaenus spumarius. The sequence goes on from JAGFPH010008790.1 coordinate 10,447, forward strand.
AAATTTTTATCTTATTGGACCTGAAAAATGATAAGATTGAGTTATTTAGATTTCTCGATATACAACTGACTGAGACCATTAAACTTTCGTAATGAAAAATACCTGGAATACTGTCAATACTGGTTGACTAGCACTTGGTTTTAACTTAATCATAATAGTCCGACCAAATTCAAATTCCGAAATATCAAGCAATAAAGCAGCAGTATGTTGTTAAATTACTGGACATAAATAATGATTTTTGAGTTTAATGATTAATGTTTCCCTATTATAAAATGCTAAAGTGTCGTTTTTGTTACCGATACAAACTGTAGCCAACCTAAAGAAAACTATGAAAGGAGCCGCAATAATATATACGTATAATTTTTAACGACAATTAATTTTTAAATCAAAATGTTTAGTATCTGGTTATCGTAGAAAGACTGCTATGGTTTTCAAAATTATTTAATCAAGGGGCGGCGGGGGTGTAGAATTTTTATTGTCATTAAAATGTTAAACACAGTAGTGAAAGTAAAACATTAAATGCTTAAAATTGAACATAACATGGATTTACTGCTCATGTTTGCCGTACGTCTGAGACTACCGTCCAGCTGTTTGACGTAAACAAACTGTGTATTTTAAATGAACACAATAATGAACTGCATTTGGACGACCTTAAATAGTTTGCGAAGACCTTTTGTGTTATATAATTAACCTTGGCTGTCATTTTTACTGACCCAGTGCTACTCCCCACACTTCAAAAATTGCTTTACTTGACTTAAAAAAAAATGTCACTTAGAAGTGACTAGTAAAATAAAATGATACAACTATAAATAAA
>JAGFPH010008790.1:11360-33763 GCA_018207615.1 Philaenus spumarius
TTTGAATAGGGTCCTAAACAAAACCATACATCAAATAAAACATTAAATATATTGAGTAATAAATTGTATTACCTTTATGGTTCCGTCATGTGACTATGCGTTGTCTTTTTACAAAGACGCGTTTCGGAGTCGAAACTCTATCATCAGTACCATGCGTATCATCCATCCGCGAACTACCATGAAACTGCGTGCACGTATGAAAGTTGGTTAAATCAAAGTTAATGTGTATATATTTATTTTTATGTGTAGTGTTTTATGTTTTTGTTAAAGTTGAATGTTTTGACGACCTCTACGGAGTGATATACTGATGATGGAGTTTCGACTCCGAAACGCGTCTTTGTAAAAAGACAACGCATAGTCACATGACGAAACCATAAAGGTAATAAAATTTATTACTCAATATATTATATAATTGTGACTTGGACACTTGGAATAGGGTCCTAAACAAAACCATACATCAAAAAAAAAACATTAAAGGATATAATTTACCTTAATAATAGATTCTTATTTATTGTTTGAATAGGGTCCTAAACAAAACCATACATCGAATAAAACATTAAAAGATATAATTTACCTTAATAATAGATTCTTATTTATTGGCTTAATCTGTTAATGTTAATATAATGTATAGTTTAACTATTAATACCTACGAACGCTTCCTCATTCTGCTTCCTTATTTCGTAAGTTGTGTTAAAAATGAACATTGTGCTTCTTCATTTTGTAAGTTGTGTTAATTAAAAAGTTTACCCTTCTCCCGGTTGGTCTTAAGCACACAATTACATTTTTTTTTATTCATGTAAGAATAACTAGCACAAATGAAATTATATTAATTAATATCTATATAAAAAGAGATTATTTATGCGTTCTAAATGCACATATTATTTTTTGCAACTCCGTCCGCTTATACAACTTCTCTAACAAGTCGTATATTGACTTGCATAGGTAAATAACTGCAGGCGCTAATATTTCCAAAGTCTCTAAAATGACAGGATTTTTATCTACTACTAACGCTTTTGCGTAGACTTTTGTTATTTTTTTTATTTATACATTAAATAAACATTGGTTTACATCCTATACTGCATTTAAGTATAAAAACTCACTCTTTATATTAATGATTTACAGTTTAAGATTTTATGTATTTATTTGCTTTCTGTTTTATTGTATACATATTGGTAAAACATTTTGTCAATAACTACAAATTCTTAAAAAAGAGGAAAGGAAAACAATCACGGAATAACTCTTGGCATAACTTACGCAGCTAACAATAAAACTAATAATTTTTAAACGTAATGTTTAGATTCCTAATTTAAAAAATATATTTTGTAAAGCTTTTAAAGTGTTGGTTATTTTTGTTTGTTATGCAGCGAATAATAATACAAATAAACTTTGAACTGGAGTTATGATTTTTAAGTTTGAAAAACATTGGAATACGTAAAAAAAATAATAAATTGTAGCTAAATCGCCCATTTACTAAAAGTAACCATTTAAGAAATCAAAATATATAACTAACATTTAAGCAGTTGTATAAGATGTAAGTAGATACATTAAACTATTTTCTTATTCCAAAAATACTTCCCACTATATGTTGTTGCCTTGTCTGGTACCAATTGGAAAAACCTGCAATAATTGGCAAACAATAATTTTAAAAATCTACACGAATTTGCACTTATTACACTCCAAATAGAAACAAAAGAATATATTACAAAGATCACATTTGATGAAACAACGAGAACATGATGCAAAAACTCATCCACCGAGTAAAAATATCGTTATCATAGAAATTATCCAAGGCAGTTTTAGAAAGCTTTAAGTTCAATTTTGCATTCTTTCTGAACATTTTGTGAGGTAGATTTACTGTACATTTTAACTTTTGTTGTCCGGCACGATAGTCACAAGCTTGCCAGGTACTGATTGATTACATTTTTATTGCTTTTGACTTACAAAAATAAAAAATGAATTCTTACGAATAAACATATTTTTAAAAACTAAAAAATAACCGGCTTACAAAAAAAAATACAGATACAATAAAGGAAACCCCGAGATAATAAAACCTATATGAGGTGGTTCTAAAACAATATAAAGGTTGGGTGAAAAGTCTAAGAACGGCTTAATATTTCGTATGTAAGGAAAATTTGAAGATACGAAGTCCCGTCAACTGTACCTTCAGGACATGGGAGAGTTAGGAAAGACCATGAAGCCGGAAGAGTTCTGCAACTTTACAGTAAACAGCTGTTTTGCTGTGACACGCTCTAATAAATACTGGTCTGGAGTTTGGACTGATATGGTAATAGAACAAACCCTGATGAAAAACATTAATGTGTTGGAGGAGTTTCACACGGAAGATATTTTATTGATATTATCTTAAATATATGGATTTGCGGCCAGCCAGCTACAAAAAACATATGTGAAGCTACGAAATCTTTGGCAATGTTCAAACACGTTGAATTGAGATATTGAAGAATAAAAACCGACTAGCAAAAGCGTGTAAATTTTGAACAGTGACGACATTCCGTTTCTGGTGAAAAAAAACTTTAAGTTTCATCTGGAATAATTGCTTCTGAAGACGTAAAGTGCTATTGTGCTATTCTTCACAGACTTGTAAATAACTTTGGGTTCCTCCAACTTAGGAGGTCTAGCATGGCGAAGACAATGACTACTGCATATAGCACTGTTAAAGTTGCTAAAGATGTTATTGAAGTTGATTCAACCCAGCTATTTGTTAGAATACTGTCCCCAATTCATTCTCCAGAAGATTTAAGTGATTGTTTTAGTTATGAACTTGCAAATTTTCGTATGTCTTTATTTGAAAGCAATGGACTCTTGAAAAAAAACTTAAACATCTACTTTGTATAGTACTTTCAATTAAGTAGGTGATCAAATTAAGTAGTGCGTTCAATTAAAATAATTTGTTTGTAATAGATGGTGAATTCCTCATTCACCATGTCGCGTGACCCAAACCACAGACTATAGATAGTCTGTGCCCAAACTAGCAACATTTGACGATGTTTATGAAACGTTTGTATTTTGTATTCGACGGCATTCAAACTAATGTTGCTGTAGTTTTCGATGGCTTCTCTGAAAGTACTTTAAACCCTAAAGATATTGAACGTCAGAGGTGACTGATGATGAGGAAATCACAGGAATTTTATTCTCTGAGGAAACAACATTTATTAATCTCAGTCCAATATCTCTTAAAAATTATACTCGTATATAATCAAAAGAATAGGAACACTTCTGTTCTTACATGCCCACCTAACTCTGTACATGTCTGTTAGTCTACTGCCTCAAGATACTCATACACATAAATGCTATTATAATATATTAATTTGAGGGAGTTTTAAGGATGTTCATTAAAAGACTTTTTCAGCTACCAAACAATACTCCAAATTATATGTTACATTTAGAAACTGGCTATCATAAGGTTTATTTATTCACTTTAAGAAATCACGTAAATTATGTTGCTAAGGTACTGAGGTTGCCATCGTACAGGCTACCAAACATTCTCGCTAGGCAGGTGATAAATAAAAACGTTTATTGGTGTCGCGAGTAGAAATCCCTTGGACAAAAATTCGGGATTGATGTTTTTCTGAAAGGGGATACCGTTGACCGAGTGTTTGAACAGCTGACATTTATTGTTGAGGCAATTGGAGATAGCTGGTGGGATGATTGTTTGGTTAGGGCAAATAGTTCGCGGTATCACAGTCAATACAAGTCTCTCGACCTTGAACTTGGCAGTAAAAGCTACCTTATCGATAGTTTAAATATAAATATTGTTCGCGGGATTTTTAAAGCAAGAACAGATCAAATAAATCTAAACTTTAAACCTTGGGTTAGAAATAAACATTGTTATGTTCCTTGTGTAATACACAGGAGAATGAAACTGTTTACCATTTTGTTGCAAGGTGTCCAATTCTGTCAGGTTTTAGAAATAAATGTTTTTTTAAAAGTACTTTAAGTAGAAAAGAATTCGTTGCATATTTGAACGGGCGAGATTGGCTTTGTCTTTATAAATTCCTAAGACAAACGTGGCATTATAGATGGTTTTTAGTAAACGAGTTTAATTACGAATTTAATGAGTTTGATGCTTAAGTAAAGCTTCTACAATAACTGCAATACGTACTCCCAGTAGATTAGGTAAAAATGGGAATTATTTCATTTTTAGACATATATTTTGCATTTTATTATATTATTTCACACGCGTTGTGGGTTGATTCCAATATTTATTATCGTCATCTTTGTTTATTATATTTTATTTTATTCAGTACAATTTATATTAAGTATGATTTTAGCCAGGGTTGTTGCAGATATATTGTGTTTACGGTTAGTTCAGATATTTTAATGAAGGGGTATTTTATGTGTAAGTTATTAAAAATAATTAGGGTATTAAGTTGCAGTTAATTTTATGGATGTCATTTTTACGTATTTATTTCTTCATGCCGCATTATTTTTATAAATTTGTAAGTTTTGAAGGCAAGTTTTATTTTCTATGTGTGTGTTAATTTCTTGTTTATGTCAATTTTAGGTAATTTCTTTGTTCTAGTTAATTTTGTTTTTTGTTTTTAAGTCTATTATATATATATAAATTTTAAACTAAGAATTCCAACCCAGCAGACGGTCTATGGACCAGTGCTGAACAAGTGTTTTTTTTTTCAAATGTGAAATGTTTATGTTATTTATAATTTCTTAAGTAAAGCACTATTATTATTATTATTATTATTATATATTACAAAATCTTAACACAGATAACCACAACAAGATGATGAAGATGTTTTTATTGTCCGCAAAGCAATTAATGCCTCACACTAAAGTTACAATTCAAGTGGTTGTTGTTGGACAAGATGTTGACCTCATTGTTTTATTGATAGCATTCACACCAGAAGAAACGGACAACTTATTCAGGAAAGGATGTAAAAAACGTGTAAAAACTTGCATTCGTATTTCCTTATTAATGACGTAAGAATTCTAACCTATTCTTTCATAGCAATACCACTTCATCCATCTTTGGAAAGGGATAATTACAAATGGTTCAAGTATACAACCAATCTGGTTATTGCCATGATGTTCCAAAAGTATCCAACGACCTAAACTCAACTCGTGACACAGTTGAAAAAGCTTAAGGAAAATTTATAATTGCGTTGTACAGTAAAGTTGGAAAGAGTGCAAGTTCAATTTCGAACGATCAATGATTTCAATGCTTGATTGCTTTAATAAACTGGTAGGTCGGGCAAGCAATGCTGTCATTCTCTTTCGCTTGCCATCCACCACGAATGACGCATACCATCATTCTCACCGTGTTTGCCTGCAAGTACAGACGTGGTTGGGAAACCAATTTGATCTAAAAGAGTAGAGGTGGAAGGCATGTACTTCAAACTTGCCTCCTACTTACCTAACCCAAGCAACAACTCCAAGTAGGATAATACTTTTGATAACATGATGTTGTACTCAAGTCTGTTGAAGAAAGTGCAAATGTGTTAAACAGACTTATTGTGTACCGTAATGTGTATCACGACCAAATAATACAGCTTTGAAAATAGGGAGCCCACTGATATGACAGAAGAATATGCAGATGAACTTTTAATTAATTTATTTTTAATTTTTAACTTTGGTAAACTTACATAATGTTTTCTACCAACATTTTACTTACTAATTATATTATGTATTTGAAACCATTAACTTCCCGGACTTTGTGCGTATCTACACAGACAGCTCACTTACCCAACCAATCGTCCCTCAGGGTTTTACATTCCACAAACAAGACACAAGTTTTATATTTCTTCATCCGGAAAATCAAGCACAGACTGACTTATAGCAGTGGTAGACATTTTACTTATGCACAATAAATAAGTAACTTTAAATTGTAAATAAAAACAAATTTGTGTGTTTTAATTCTTCTCAATTTGCATTTTACCCTAATAGTCATTACTATTTATTAGTTATTCGTAGGATTTTATCAAATAAATTAACATAATTTTGGTATATCTAATGTAGCGGTTGATAGTCGATCATTGTTAAGATGGATGACAGAAAAACAACATCTGTATTTAAGTCGATAATCACTTAAAAATCATCTGCCACGCACATTCAGGCCTTGTAAATCTTAAGGTGCGTATACACTTGTACACCGTGCAACCAGGTGACCATAGGAAACCCACAAACACTCAGTGGTAATTTTGCAGAGTAGTTTGTAAACATGTATCTGTCGCGAAACGAAAATCACACGATTTTTTTAAGAGTGTTGCTGAATTGTTAATGGCATGTTTGTGCAAACAAATCTTAATAAACCTCTCAATTATGTTGAAAGACAACGACATTCTTATGAAAGTTTGTAAAAATGAAATTTTTGCACTTCAAAAAACACCCTCAACACTTAAGTTGTATTACCCCTTGGATCAGTAGTCATGTTTAAGATCAGCTTTTACGCCTGTTAATCTTCTGGATGAGTTTCTCAATAACGTTGCCAAATCGGCAATGATGTTTCTGAAACTTTGTAAGGATGAGATGAGCCCAAAAAAGCTACATTAAATGAAATAAACTAGAATACATTTTTATATTATTAAAAAAACATTTTATTAGCAACAAAGTTACTCAAAACGGCTTAGTTGCAACTACGGCGATTCTGTCAAACGTCAATCCCTGAGGTTTTGACTGATACAATTTAGCCATTTCCATGACGTCATCCATATATTCTGATTGGAGATGTTTTGGTAGTTTATGCATATATGGATCTATACATTCCGTGTTTTCTGAAACAAAAATATTACTTAAATTTGTATAATATACAATACAATAGTTTTACTTCGCTTTTAAACATGTACACTATGTAATTTGCAAAGGTCCAAATTTGTTTTAAAGTTATCTTAAAATTTAACATTTAAATTAAAATAAATCATAATATTCCTCTAATGAGTATTAAGTGACTTTATTCAGAAAACCAGTATATACTGAATTTAAATTAATTTCTTTCAAAGATTGTACAGAAAATCTCAGCTTAATTTGTTGAAAACTGTCGTGACTTTCATGTGATTTTGTAAGTCTGATAAGAGGAGTAATCTAATCCTGTCTATTTCTATCCGTATAGCTTAAGCTGAGATTAGCAAATTGTCCAAAATTCTGCTTAGCATAGATTGAATTTAAGTAAATATATAAAGAGCGAAGTGTCGAAATCTGCAATTTAGAGAAACTGGCTGAATCAAATAAACCTGCAAAAATTCTTACAGCTTTTTTTTATAGCAGAAAGATTTTGAAAGTGAGGCTGCAATTACTCTACAATGAGCAGTGAATGAAACAAACCATAATAAGTCTTCAACAAGACATCAAAGCTGACAATTAAGTTTTCTCATTAAAAACAATACTTTCAAAAGTTTCTTACATAAATCATTGATAAGTGGTTACCAGATAAGCTTATTATCCAAGTACAACCCCAATAGTTTTACACATTTAAGTTTTCTATCTCCTATAACTCTATTGCGAGTAAAAATAATATACAATCAGTCTTACTATCATTTATCTTTATTCGGTTTACGCCGAACCATGTTTTTGCTTTTTCTATAGAATGTTTTAACGCATCTGTCACGAAAAATCTTCGTGAAAACACATTGTTGTTATATCATCGGCATAAAAGACTGACATGGAGATGGAGAAATCATACAGTACAGCTGAACTCATTGAAAAAGACTAAAAAAGTAAATGTCCAAAACAGAACCTTGTGGCACACCGAAGATTACATTTTTACAACCGGACACATCATTATTGATCATAACCATTTCCTTCCTATTGTTTAGACATGATTCTATTAATTTCAATTCTGTTTATGTGTTTTATGCCATAGTATTTAAGCAATTTAAACAAAATTCTATGGCATATACAATCAAAGGAATTGCATAAATGCATTAAACATATACCAGTAATCACCAGTCTGTTCTCTGGTGACCATGATCTCTGGTCTGACGATGACCATAATAAGTAATTGTTATATTACAGCCATTAGATAAACTAAACACATAACAGTAACCACCAGTATATTTTCTGGTGATGACGGCCATAATAAGTGATTATTATATTACAGCCATTAGATAAACTAAACACATACCAGTAACTACAAGTCTATTTTCTGGTGACGACGACCATAATAAATGATTGTTATATTACAGCCATTAGATAAACTAAACACATACCAGTAACCACTAGTCTATTCTCTGGTGACGACGACCTTAATAAGTGATTATTATATTATATTACAGCCATTAGATCAAATTTAAGTGATTACTTATAATTAATCACCATCTTTTCATTTTGTGTTTGTTGCCTTAAATATATTTCGATTAAACTTCTGTTTCAGGGAGTCTATGAGGTAACACAGTCTATCATTTTATTAAAATTCGTCTTGAATATTTTTATTTTATTGGACCTGAAAAATGATAAGATTGAGTTATTTAGATTTCTCGATATACAACTGACTGAGACCATTAGACTTTCGTAATGAAAAAAAAACCTGGAATACTGTCAATACTGGTTGACTAGCACTTGGTTTTAACTTAATCATAATAGTCCTACCAAATTCAAATACCTAAATATCAAGCAATAAAGCAGCAGTATGTTGATAAATTACTGGACATAAATAAGTTAAATGATTAATATTTTCCTATTATAAAATGCTACAGTGTCGTTTTTGTTACCGATACAAACTGTAGCCAACATAAAGAAAACTATAAAAGGAGCCGCAATAATATATACGTATAATTTTTAACGACAATTAATTTTTAAATCAAAATGTTTAGTATCTGGTTATCGTAGAAAGACTGCTATGGTTTTCAAAATTATTTAATCAAGGGGCGGCGGGGGGTGTATAATTTTTATTTTCATTAAAATTGTAAACACAGTAGTGAAAGTAAAACATTAAATGCTTAAAACTGAACATGAAACATGGATTTACTGCTCATGTTTGCCGTACTTCTGAGACTACCGTCCAGCTGTTTGACGTAAACAAACTGTGTATTTTAAATGAACACAATAATGAACTGCATTTGGACGACCTTAAATAGTTTGCGAAGACCTCTTGTGTTATATAATTAACCTTGGCTGTCATTTTTACTGACCCAGTGCTACTCCCCACACTTCAAAAATTGCTTTACTTGACTTAAAAAAAAAATTCACTTAGAAGTGACTAGTAAAATAAAATGATACAACTATAAATAAACTCGACTTCTAATTCACTAAAATAAATGTTACTATATAAGCCCGAATGTTAGTAATATAATTATTTAAAAAGGAAGAAAAGAAGTTGAAAGTATCTGAACTTTATCAACTCGTTTATCTTTCATAAGCCATAAATTAGTGTGTTATAAATCATAAGAAATCCACCATTACATAACAAAATAAGACACAACCTAATAGAAATGATTTGGTACTATCTTCAGTGTAAAATATCGCAACAAGAAGGATTGAACGATGAGAAACCCATTTTTGAGTAGGTTGGTTGTTTTTTAAATTGGTCGAAAGAGAAAAATGTGTGGAATATTGCATAATTAACGTGACATTGTTTGTTCCAACAAAGGAAGCGATTGGGACGATAAAAGTGATGAATATTTTAATTTATACATAATGGTTATATTTTTAAAAACTTAAACTAATTTACGACTGTATACAAATAATATATTTTGGTTTACAGGCTAATAGCGTTGATTAAAATGTATATTTCAATATTCTAATGGCAGACTATGTGAGAATAACCTCATGAGTTTTCTGGCATCCCAGTACAATTTAGCAAAATTCCTTGAACTCTGTTGTTCGAAGAACAGCTTTGAACACTTAAAAAGATATTCCCTGTCCATTGGTTCCTCGTTATGATCGCACAACACACAAAGATTGAATTCAAGGACATGAATCCTCTTTAAGTGGGCTGCCAAACAATCATGTCCAGTACCGAAGCGAAAATTTGCAACAGCCTCCTTCCTAGGCCTGTTCCTGTTTTATTGCCACTCATCCTCTATGCACTTCCACTTCTTTCCGCCTCTCAGGGCTCGTTCTTCCTTCAGAAAGACCTCTCGTGTTCTATTGTTAATTAGTCTCTTAGATGAATCTATGTTCAAAGATTTATTCCAATCATGCATATTGGATCCCATCTTAGCAAGGATATCCACTCTCTTATTCCCCCCCTCACTTCCACGTGGAAAGGCACCAACTGGAAATGGATCGTCTTTCTATCTGCCTGATTGCCGCTCTTGCTTCCTTGACTGTTTGTACGAGAGGTGGCTACGGCCTGTATGGCTGCCTTCGAGTCCACCAGGAATACTATTTTCTGTAATTCGAATTGTTTACATAATAATAGTTTCAGAGCTGTAGATATTGCCTCTACTTCACCATCAAAACTCGGTTTACGTTCTCCAACAGACACATAGTGTGAAAAGAGTGATATATATATTCCTGCCCCTATTCCACAATTGCGGTCCAACACAGACCCGTCAGTATAAATCCTGAGCCATTCATATGATGGGTAGCTTTCTTCTATTGTGGATGAGGCTAACTGCTTCAACTCATTTGAGTTAGTATCTCGTTTATTAACTATTGAGAGCAAAGACAAGTTGACATTGTATGTTTGATACTCCAATGGATCTGAGATCCAGCAGGGGTCCTCAATTTGACTGGATAGTATTCTGAGTTGCCCCAAATACTTAAGGCCACATTCTTGAGTAGTTGTATTTGACGATCTCTTGTCCAAGTTGCTTGCGGTAAGGCCTTCAGTTAAGTACCTCAATTGCTCCCTGTTTCATTATCTGTCTAGATTTGGAAGGTTCCAAGTATACAGCTGCAAAGCTGCAGTTGGAGTAGATTTTACTGCCCCGGTTATCAACCTTAGTGTGTTGTTTTGAGCCTGTTCTATTTTTCCCATATTTGTATTTCACATCCATAAGTCAAGATGGGTTTCAACGTATCATGACGCTCCTAATGTCGCTCCTACCAATCGCTTGAGGATTCTTAGTCTTTTATTAAATTTATCCACTATGTTGGAAGTGCGGTCCTTCCAGCTCAGTATATTGTCCATATAGATAGAGAGTATACCTTATGCACCCACTCTTTGGTAAAAATTAGTCCAGGGATACTCAAGGAGAAATCACAATTATTATGTCGCAGGGAGAAAAACTGGAACTGTGTTTTGGTCTTATTGATCCTTATGTAGTTTTCTGATGCCCATTCACAAAGCGCCGCTAGAGCACCATTCATCCTTTATTCTAAGAGTCTCTGCTGCTCTGAGTTATTTGGTGCAGAGACCCATAAAACCACATCATCTGCGAACATACCGATCCTGGCTCCATTAATGGCTTTAATCCTGCCTGGAAGGTCATTTATGTAAACGTTGAATAAAGTGGTTCTAGAAACTGCTCCTTGAGGTAGTCCTACTTTAGATTGTTGGAAAGCAGAATCTGCGACAGCTTTCCTCACCTTTGACCGTCTGTGTCTAAGAAATCTTGAAATCCAACTGCTCATGTTGCCTTTTATGTTCAAAAGCTTCAGTTTTTTGGCTCTCCATGCAGTGTCTTAAGCCCCTTTGAAGTCTATGAATACCGTTAATACACTTTCCTTCTTATTAAAGGTTGTCTTGATTTCGGTTAGCTAAATTATTTGATATGATGTTGTTTTTCCCTGTCTAAACCCTGACTGTTCTTCTACAAACAATTTTCTTTTCTCAAGATACCAGTTTAAACGTACGGAAATCATTCTTTCTTGAATCTTAACCAGTACTAGATATAGGTCTTTATGAATTTATGAGATTAGGTGGTTTCTCTGGTTTTAAGATTGGTATTATTACTGCTTTAGTCCATTCCGTTGGTAGGCTAGTTCTTGATTTCCAGAATATATTGCATAACAAAAGAAGTGGGGTCCCAAATTATGCACAAACTCACCAAAAATTTTGCCCTGTCCAGGTTGTCTTTTGAGTTGGGTTTTTCTCATTGCTTCCTTGAGTTCCTTCATAGCAAATTCTTTTGAGAGTTCTGCTTCCAAGTTATTTTGTATATTTTCTGTCAACACTCTCCATGGCGTTAAAAGGGATTTCTTGCTTTTTTTGTACTCCTTAGATTGCTCGTGAGAAGTGGAAAAGTGTACATCCTTGCAATCAGTGCATTATCAGTAACCTTCCTGTTATTTATTAGTACCAGGAGACCGAGCTAAAGCTCGATTATAAGCAGGGCTATGATTTCAATAATAAATATTGGATTATTGAGTTTTGAAGTTAGGCCTATAACATTAAACAACTAAATAAAGGGTATATACAACATTAGGCTTACCTGTAATAAAAATACAGATTAAAGGATTAACCATAATCTAAACGCTATGCCTCAGAAATAAGTCAGGCCTAAATTAAAGTTTAATATTTCAATATCGATTTAGGACTAGGGCCTAGTTCGCTCACGTCAATAACTATTATTGCAAATTTCCGTGAACATCGTTTAGGTTAGGCCTATAACATTAAACAACTAAATAAAGGGTATGTTTATTTAGCAGAAGTATTCGTTGCCATGGTAACTATAAATAGATACAACATTAGGCTTACCTCTAATAAAAGAAAACAGATGATTATTGTAATGGCATTGAAAACATTTGCATCAGCTGTGCTTTGTATTGTTTAAAATGGACAAATTTCACTTTTTATTTAATAAAAAGACGTAGAAAACGAATTTTCCCAGACTGGTGACCATTTCCAATCGATTCTCGATGCCAAAAGCTCCATATAAAATCAAAAAATCAAAAATCCTTAGACGGAGATTCCAGATCCGTTTAGCAGACAGACAATTTCTCTCGCTTTAGAAGATAAGATAAATGGCTGCGAGGTTTTAGCTGAGTGCATTAAGCAGCTGTAAGCCTTGTGACCATCAGTCCTTAGTTTAGATTTTGCAAGAATCTGTTTCAAGATTCTCTCTTGGATGTTGTTATAAGTTTCTTCACCAGTGCGGATTCCTTTCTCCAGATGATTACGTCATTTGCATCCTGAGTTCTTTCTGCTTTTTTCCTAGTTTTGCGCTCAGACAGCTCCCCGTCCAGTAAGGCCGGTAGCTGCATTGCTTCCCCCTTGGTAAAATAAATTTCACACCTTTGACACTTCGTATATTTCAAAGTGTTAATAAAATTTAGTATATTTCTTTGTTGTGTTTCGCATATGATTTGTTATCACATGCGATCCCTTATAAGTTTTTAAATTCATTTGTGTGTAACTATCTTACATTATGATAGCCATAAATAGTTTATTATTAAATTTAGTTAATTTTAAACTTACAATAAGATACTTTAATGCTAAAATTTCAACTTACTGCGACTTATTTGAGGTTTACCATTGATGGGGACGTCAGTAGCATAGTCTTTTCTGACACACTCACAGAGTATATCTTGAAAGCCAATTCCCTTCAAGAGGTCTACAACCTCTGGTTTTGGGTCTGTGCTGTCATGGAGCTGGAATTTGAAGTCAATCTCATTCTAAAACATATATATTTTGTATTGAAAATTAACTTTTGATAGTATACTTAATCAATAACCTGTAAAACTATTTAAATTTAAATGAAAGTGAAAAACTGCTAGTATTAACAACATAGATAAATGCAGCACCGAGGAAACAAAACTACTTTATCTGGCGGTGACTTTAAAATAATTACGCATAATTAAAGGTAGAGTTTTATAATCAAGCATGCACAAGGTTTAAGAAATGGTTTATCAATCCTTATACCAATATATTTCCAGTAATCAGAACTCAAAAACTTTTCTCTGCCGATAATTTTAACTCTCCTTGGTACCACAACACCCACTAAAGTCTAAAATAGTTTTTTAAATGATAAAATTATTCAGAACTTTTCACTGCCGATGCCTGAAACTCTTTTTGGTGCCAAAACTCTCACTAAAGGCTAAAATATGTGTTTTTAATCTAAATTTATTCAGAACTTTGCACTGCCACTTTTTTTGAAATTCGTCTTGGTACCACAACATTTACTAAACATTTCACTTTCCATGATTGAAGTTCTTTTTGGTCTAACTTAATTCCTTACATGAAGTGGTTATTCTTCTTCTTGTATATCTAAAGAAAATAAATTTTTACAAAATAAATACACTGCACATTCTATTTCATACCCATTATTACTTTTTTGAAATGAAATGGACGTTAATGGATATGAATATAAACTATGAATATGATTATTTGGGTGATATATTTATTTTATTAGTATTTAGAAAGTTCATAATTTTTTTTTAATTTAAAAATTAAGATTTATTACAAGAACAATTATTATAATTAATTTGTGAACTTTCATGCTACTCGCATCATTGTAATGAAATTTGAGTAATCATTAAACATCCACTGATATTAAACAGAGTATTTTTCACCATCACCGCCTTAATGTTATGAGAGGTGAGTAATGATTTAAACATCAAATGATAAAAAAAAAGAACAGAGAAATTTGTGCACTTTCACGCTAATGTCACCACCTTAATGTAATGAGAGATAAGTAACAATTTAAGCATCAAATGATAAAAAAAAAAAAGAACAGAGAAATTTGTGTACTTTCACGCTAATGTCACCACCTTAATGTAATGAGAGATAAGTAACAATTTAAGCATCAAATGATAAAAAAAAAGAACAGAGAAATTTGTGCACTTTCACGCTAATGTCACTACCTTAATGTAATGAGAGATAAGTAACAATTTAAGCATCAAATGATAAAAAAAAAACAGAAAAACACACTTCCACGCTACTCGCATCAATGTAATCAAATTTAAGTAATCATTAAACATCAACTGATAATGAACAGGCTAGTTGTTCCACTTTCAGGATCTAAGCCTCAAGGTAATGAGAGCTATGATGATGTATTTATGAGTAATGATTTAAATATCAGCTGTTATAAAAGCAGAGTAATTTGTCCACTTCCAAACTCAATGTAATTAGAGATAAGTAACGAATGAGTACACTTCAACTGATAAATAAACCAGATGATATTTTCCACACCCACTCTCCCGGTCATGATGCAATGATAGATTAGTACCGATTGAATCATCAACTGATACGAAACAGAGGAATGTTTTCACTTCCGAGGGTAATTATTTAAATTGATTTGAGATTGAAGGCTTTAATACAAAAATTCTTTAATACCATTTTAAGTTGTAAATGATGTTTTGGTTTTCAGGCACACCCACTTATACTTACCCACAAGTATGCAATATATAGTATAATTTAACCACCACAAAGTATGAAGTAAACCTACCTTAAAGTAAGGTTGCCATTTTGCCATGTTACACACAGTTTTCCAAACTTCACAAACTCCCAAGTAACCCACAAACCAGATTAAGATTTGTCCTCCAGGTCTCAATAAAGTGAACATGTTCTTCAGGCACTGTCTGAAATTTGAAAACAATTTTATGAAGCTATTTACTTTTTTAGTGAGTCATTGTCTTTAAACACGTTTTAGTAAACGAGAAGAATAATTGACACGTAATTAGAAAAGAATAAAATATATTGAAACAGTTTATAAGGAAAATTCAGAATAAAACTTGGATATATTAAAACATACTCGAATATTTTCTCTGTATTTAAACCTAGTTGTTTGGAGTCAACTCATATGCAACAAGTTTGAATAAATAAATGTAGTTTTGTAAAAAATGTTATACAAGTTGATTGATTAAAAATGTTCCAAAATTTGATAAAATGTATGTAATTTACTAGGCTTTTTCTTAATATTTTCTAGCATATACAGTACTACAACTAATTTTATTAAAAACGAAACAAAGATTTATTGTGTATCACCATATTTAGTTAAATTTATTTATTTCTGTCTCACCAAAAAATAAATTAAGAGTTTTAAGGCCTAAGGCATCCTTCTACACAATACGTCTTCGGAACATGGTTACCACTACATGCATATAGGCTATTCTCTTATTAACTTGGCTATCTCTTCTTTAGAGGAGCAGAGTAGAGCAGTAGTTGTAAACAGTTTCAATAAATTTCTTTCGTAGGTTCGGGCCTAGTTACTGGAGTTTATTTTATTTGCGCTGTAAGCAGCTCCCCTGTTTTTATTAGTCTTCCTGGCATAAAATAAATATTAGAGAAAAATAGGCATTTGATGTCTCATTTCTCGGCAGGTTAATGATTAAAAAAAAATTTTAACAATTTTTCCTATTAGCGAGTAGATCAAAGTAAAAACCTATTCGTGCTTTCCAAATTATATTTTTTTTAAATAATAACAATTAGCTCAGGTAACGAGCATTTTTCGGCTGGATACACGAATTAGATAAATTTTGTTTAAAAAAAACTTATTAAAATATAATTAAAATAATTAATTAAAAATCAAGACAAAGGCAAAAGAAAGTTCACGTTAATTCACGTTAAACCATTCTTATTTTAAAATAAAAAACTATTTACGGTAAAGTGTTTTAACTCGTTTTAGGCAATGTTTGTATCACGTGCACAGCTACAGTAAGTGGCGTGGCAAATTATATCGTAACATAATAAATACCTTTTTGGAATAAACTCCTGTTATTATTTTCTGACAAATGCAATTAAAAATCTATAAGTATCATTAAGGTCTGTTGTGTTATTTCTTCACTAACCTTAACGAGTTGAACTTGCGAATTAAGGTTAAACAGAGGTAAAACGCAATTTACATATATTATAATCCCTTGTCATCGTGTGCAGGATATGTTTTAGTTCAATCTGTTCAGTGTGTTAGGAATCATATTAAATTTATTTTACACCAAAACCTCTTCTGTCTATATCGTGGGGGACCTTAGACCGAGTTACAGTTTGAAGATGAGATCTTTAGTTATACAGCGTACAGTTGCTGTATCGCTTCAACTGTACTTAATCGTTTGTAGAACTAATCATGGTTCACGGTTGTTCAACATAACTTGAAGTAAGATTAACTAAATGTATAATTTAATTACAGAATTACTCAATGTCAGAACTCCACATGATGACGGAAAAAGAGAATATTTTGTGAAATCCAGGCTCGAGTTCTTCTTTTAGGAAAACAGACTTCAAACGCTCTTCGTTTTTCTCTGCCATATCCAGCACACGAAATGTTAATCTTGGATCGTTAACATTGTTTGTTGCGAAGTCTACCATTGGTTTCGAAAAATCAATACCTACCTAAAAACAGATTAGGTTGTTTAGACTCAAAGCAATTACAGTACCTTAATTTTATCCAGTTCTGTTAGTTTTTAACTTCCCGCTAAAAGAAAATTGAAAATTTTCTAAACTCGAGAAGTTATTGGTTTCACCCCGTTTTTCGAAAATCGAGTATTTATCAGATCTCGACGTTTTGAGGTCCTAGGAATCTTCCCTGGCCACTCCCGAGAGGGTGTCACCCTGTCTGTATGAGTGTGTGTGTGTGTGTGTGTGTATGTAAGTAAGTGACCCGCTTATAACTTTTGAACGGCTTAACTGATTGGATCCTACTAGACGGCGTTCTAAAGAGTTCCATCAAACTTAGATTTCATGAAAATTTTAACTAATTCGGACCGGTAGGTTCTGAGAAATTTCGAAAAAACTAAGAAATAAAAAATTTTCAAATCAGGTTTTTTTTGGAATAACTTTTAAACGGCATTACCGATCAATTCCAAAATCTAATCAGCTTTTAACCTTGAAAAGCTACGTCGATCGCTACCAGTCCGGTCAAAATCGGTTAATTCATTCGTGAGATATCGTGAACGAAAGAAAATAAAAAAAAGTGTTTTTTCTCAATTTCTCCGAAACTTTTCATATGAAAAATGTTTGTTGTTGATTCTTTCAATGGACTTAAAAAACTGCATCGATTGCCGCAAATCGCATAAAAATCGGTTGATTCATTCAAAAGTTATGGCAGTTCAAAATTTCCAAAAATAGTGTTTATCAAACTTTCATCATACTTTTGTAATTAAACTTAGCGGGAAGTTACAGGGATGGCCTTTAGGGTCAATCGTTTTCCAAATTTTTTTTAAGTTTTGGAAAAAGTTAAATAACCGTCAAGACTATTCTCCCAATGTAAAAATGTTGTAATCTTCATATCCTTGGTTAAATACATACATTTTTCTACCAATAGCAATATTAAAAGTATGTAAATAAGGGAAACACTGTTCATCAAATATTAAAATATACAAACAAATAGGCAAATACAATATAACTGAAATACGTGATATAATCAAAACAATGGGTGTGTTTAAGACCACACGTTTAAAGTGATAACTTCTATGACCGATTTATATTTTGGATACTGCTAATATTTTATAATTAGCAGTATAATAATAACAATATATTTATAATATAATATTTTACCAATATTAGAGGAGAATAAAGGTCAACAAATTACACAAGTTAATATATGTCAAAAAATGTTATATCATATTTTGAAATTGCATAATTATAATATTATAATATAATAATTATATTATAATATTATTATAATTATAATTATAATATTATTATGTAATAATAATATTATAATAGTATAGTGTATGCACTCTACATAGAATTCTAAGAATAATTCAATATGTAAGGGATAATTATAATAATTATTATTAGCATTATTATATTTGTGCGCTTTAAATTTTGTAAAGAAGATTGATTTTTGTCTAACTGAAGTAAGTTTAAACAAAATTTTACATTCTGTACATTTTGACAAAGTAATATTTTTACATAAACTGGTTGAACTTACCGTCCAATAGTCCAATTTGAATAGCCGAAACGGCCGTCGTTGGACGTGTAAAATTGGACTATTGGACGGTAAGTTCAACAAGTTTATTTAATAAACAATAGTCAGTATGGCGAGCATAAACAATAATAATATTTTTACATTGTTTTATTATACTGTAACTTATTATTACTCACTTAAATATAAAATTTAGCTTTAACAATGGAGTTCATACACGTTAATGGAGTGTCTATTCCTCACAGAGTAGTTTCTTCTAGGCCAGATGGCCAATGCTTATTCTACTCTTTGGCTTTAATTGTACATGGCACTGATTCACTGGGGTTTGAGGTGAGGACCAGGGTTGTTAGTCACGTTTCAAACAATTGGCGCAGGTTCAAACCATATGCTTTAAAAGTAACAGGAGATATTTATTCAATACAAAAAGAATATATCGCAGATATGAGCAATCCGGTAACTTTTGGAACCTCCTGTAAAATTCAAGAAGTATCCGAAATATTTTTTATGAATTTCAGTTGTACAGAGATGGTTATTTGTTATGGGAGAGTTTTTTCCACATGGTTACACACACACAGTGGATCTGATATTTGAACCAAACTAATTTGTCAAATAGAACACCACGAGACACATGAACTATTGAATAAAAAATGTTCATCATTTTTGTATAAACAAATAGTAACAATGATTGTAATTGTTAGTAAAAAACGCAGAAGTTTCAGCTTTTTAGCTTGGGTTTAAGTTCAACGTATTCCATTAAATAAGTTCAATGTATTATTTACACTTACTAACCTGGGCTACCATTTAAACTTAGTTTAGGACTGTTACACATTTTGACGATACATGTCATTAGAAAATAACCACTACTACGTTGCCACTAGAATCGAACGTATTTTTACTTTTATTCTTTTTAATTTTAAAGAATTAATTTCAACTCAATGTGTGACAAATTACAGTTTCAATAAGTTTTACAATCCTCCACGAATTCAGTAGAGTTGCAGTTTAGAAATACTAATCTGTGGATTTTCTTCAATTTATTAACAACTGACTTTTGTATTGTTTACTGAGTTTGAAGTGCAAACTATATTATCAAAATATTTGAGTGGCTCGCCATTTAATTTCTCTTCAAACAGCTCTTTGTTTTAAAGTATAATTCCGTAGTACATTTAGAACCAGAATTTCTAAATAAACTTAGCAACTTAAAATTCACTTTCTGGTTATTTTATAACTCAAAGTTATGGTTTTGCAACCATTGGTTTCCAAAACTTATACTATTATTTGAATTAAATGTTTTATTTCCCTCAGCTTAGTATCGTGAAATATCTATAACTTCTTTACCGCAGTTCCAGTTCACAAAGTTTCTCTCTAATTTTGGTGTGCTCTGATTTTACTTAAGAGATACAATTATTTGTATCAACATTTTTAAATTTTAGTTTAGATAAAAGAGCAATATTTTCGTTTATATTTATTTATATTTAAAATTAACTGAATGGGATTGATAGAACTGTAATACTTTCAACATTATCAATATAATCAAAAGCTACGCAGAATATATCTACTACGTAATTACCTGGATTACGTAATACAAGCAGATTCCATTTCATTATCACTAAATGTGCTATCGTTAAGTATATATTATAAGTATTTTTGTGTACGAAAACTGTTTACCCACACTATTTACAGTTGTATCGTTAGATTTTATTATTTTAACGACATCTATCTATATAAAAGCGAAATGGCACTGATTCATTCATCAGCAGAACTAAAAATCTACTGAACCAAATGAGTTCAAATTTGGCATGCATGTTCAGTTGGACCTTTAGACGCGCACTAAGAACGGATTTTGAAAACATCCCAAAGATACGCCCAATATTCGCGTTTTTCTAGTGATTTTTTGCGTTTTCTCAGCTTTTTTGAGAACTAATTAGCAGAAAATGTTGAAATTTGGTACATAGGTTCGTTTAAGGCCTAAAAGTAGTCTGTTAAAAAATGTTTGAGATTCTCCCAAAATTACGCCAGAAATAGGCGTTTTTGCATTTTTCCTTGCGTTTTCAATGCGTTTTTGATCATCCTCAAATTACGACCGAACGGATTGGAATGAAATTTGGTATGTAGCTTCCTCTAGGGCCTTAGGCGCTCTCTAAGAAAGGGTATGAAAAATTTCGAAATTTTAGGAGGGGTTTGGGGGTATCAAAGTTACTAAAATCATAATTTCAGATCTTTTATTATTATGACAATAGTGCTTTTATTATTTAAGATCTATATATATAAAAGCCAAATACCACTCACTAACTGAACACTTCACAAGATTACAATTACGTTAAAAAGACTGAAAATACTAACCACCACGGGCAACGCCGTACGTGTCAGCTAGTTATTAGTATAAGTTTCAGGTACTTGACAATTAGCCATTCTAGCAGTATAATCGCCAATCATAACATTTTATGAAAAATTACTTTCATTATAAACATTACAAAAGCTACTATAACCACCATTGTCAATGCTTCACCAATTTCTATTTTAGATTTAAAGTTGGTAGAAACATTGAAAGTAAAACTACCCAGGTGAGCTGTATACAACAAAGTAACAGTACAAACTAAATGTAAGAATAATTAGACCTACAGGTTACCAGTAAAAGCTGATGTTTCTTGAAGGTAAGGAAAAAGTATGTTAAAATAATCAGAGAAAATTAGATTTAAACTATTATTTTAGTAGAGAAATTTAACAGTAAAAGTACCCAGTTAAGCTACAAACAAATTTAAGTATTCAAACTAAATTGAAGAATCATTAGGCTTACATGTTTAAAGTAAAAGCAGATGTTTCCGTAACAAAGGTAAATAATAAGTGTATTCAAACGTTGAGATAAGATTAGATTTAATCTGGTATACACACTTAAACGTAAATTTACACAGTTGAGCTGTAAACAAAGTTAACAATTCAAACAAAATGCAAAAAAAAACATTAGGCCTACAATTTTTCAGTGAAATTTCATGTTACTGTCTCAAAATCAAGGGAAAAGTGTGTTTAAACATTCATCTGAAATAAGATATAAACTATTATTCACTGTTTGTAGAAAAATTTCAACGAAAAACAACTCAGTTAAGCTGTATAATACATAAAAAGGTAAATACTTTTAACATTACCAATCTGAAATTACTATGCTGTATTGTAGGTACCAACACTTCAACCGTCACATTGCCGGAACCACTTCCTGCGTCCATGATAAATTCGTCTTCTTCATGTTTCAGATATTGATAAAATTCTTTGAATACGTTCAATGTATTTGTTCTTGTAAAATATGATGCCCCGTTGTAAACTTCTGCGTTTTGGTACATCTAGAACAGGCGTGTTAAGTTAGTAGGGATAGTTTAGTAAATATATACACCGAAAAAGTTTGTATTAAATAAATTATAATTAAACATTAGTTAAAAGGAATCACAGTTTGATCTCTCTGAAGAAATTAAAACAAATTATATTGCCATGTAAATGTGACTAATGATATTAAAGGGATGTTCATTTTTATTTTCGAACAGCTTAGAATATAATATAGTCATAATATCGCGCTCATTTCCATCTATGTTTTTAGTACAAGAACCACTGAGTTTGAGCTCTAATCACATATAAATTAAAAGTACCTGGGCGACCGATTATTTATTTTATTGAAGTTATACTTCTTTGCGCCCGTTAGACACTTTGGGATGGGATGTTGGTCGAGAAACCGCGTCACGCTGAAAAGTAAGAACAAATTTT
>JAGFPH010008791.1:5199-16394 GCA_018207615.1 Philaenus spumarius
GCGAATATTTTAAGCAGGTTAATTATTTAAGCAGGCGAATATTTTAAACAGGTTAATTATTTAAGCAAACGAATATTTTGAGCAGATTAATTATTTAAGCAGGATAATATTTTAAGCAGTTTAATTATTTAAGCAGGCGAATCTTTAAAGCAGGGGATAATTCAAGCATGTGAACATCGACTCATGCTAGTTTTTAAAGTAGGTGAGAAATAACAATATACCGGAGTATTTTTGACAAATTTTCGGATCCCAAAATCAGTTTTCATGTAATCTTTTGAAATACTTTTACGCACTAATAGACTACTGCAATGAATATAGCAACGTAGAGTGATTTCAACATTAAACGGCAATTTCTCGGGAGCCGATCTTATAATAAAAATAACCAGTTTTACTTGTTAAAAATTAACAAAAAATACACAAGGGATAAAATACTATATAATTTGTGTTATTTTATTGGCGAGCCAAATTAGTTCCCAGTAACTCACTGATAAAACCGTACTTTTCCAGTAGTTAGCTACGTCTACAACATAAAGCTGGTGATTTTTTAAAACGAATGATCAACTCGTTCAACAGATATCATTAAAAATAAAAATATGATTTTTAATCATTTTAAAACGACGATTGATTTCTGACGTTCCCTATTGTTGCCGGTTTCTAGGTTATATTTCGAGCCGGAGAAGTTCGATGCCCTTTTTTTTGCAGCATGCTATAACAATTTAATTTGTCTCGCTAGTGGGGTTAAGCCTGGACGTATTTAGCTTACGTTAAAACAGTCCTAAAATCGGCCTTGACAACTAGTGGCTATTTTGACATATTTATCATTATGTCACGTGACTGAATGTGTCATAAACAACATGACCAGCCGGTCCACGTGTCGTTTCCGTCTACTACAATCTCATTCTTTGTCCGTCTGAAGACGTCACACCACACCTCTTGGTCCTCGGTATAAGTGGAGAGAAAACAAAATAATTAAAGATCAAGGTCGGAGAAGACAAGGCATGCTCACCTTGAATAATATAGTGGTTGGTTTGAAATCAAGTTAAGTTTGGCGAATTTAAAAAGTATTTTCAGTCATTTATATAAATATATGATGTGCAGGGTTAAGGTTATAAGGGGGCATCACCCCCCCCCCCCCAATAATTGTTAAATAAAAAAAAGTGGGAAATTTGAGATTTTGGAAAAGTTGGGATTTTGATATTCGGATTAAATTGCACCCAAAACTCAAACTTTGGGTTTAGAAAGTTTTTGTTGTTAATTACCAACATTCACAAATAACAAGCAAGTTATAATTTCCAATTCAAAAATGTTGGGGAAAATCAAAATATTTCTGTACCAAATAAATGCATTGCCTTCTTTACAATTATGTTTGGGAAATAATTCCAACCCTTGTTATTGTGGCAACACTACTTGACTGGACATGACATGCACTGCGTTAGGCCGCCAGTCCAGTGTTGCCAGATTGGTTGTTTTCATTTGCGAGAAGTATTGGGGGAAAACAAAGTGTGGGGATTTTTTTCGACAATGTGATGAACAGGTTGAAATTCTTGTACACAATTAAAAACTCTTAAAATCTCAATGTAGCACGTGCAGTGTTAAAACCCCTATTTAGAGGAGTCCATTAAAAAAAAAAAATCCGAGGGTGAGCCTCCAGGGCCCCATCCCACTGGTATTTATTCCGCACAACATAACCTAAAACCCCGTTCAGCGCGTTTGAACACCCACCACAGAAATTGGGAAATATGTTCAAAATTGTTGGGAAAGTTTAGATTTTACCCCCACCTCACAATAATTTGTTGTAGCAACCTCCCTATTGCTGTGCTTTGTTATAGTTCATCTTGTTATTTTCTCGAAAAATTGCGTAAACCATTTTGACGTCTTATTTAGTTGACCAGTACCGGGGACGTTTCCCTGTGGGCCGTCGCACCCCTCTAGGCCCTAATGAAAAAATACAAATCTTACTTCTTAAGGGGATTCTCTACTGAAAATAGGGATTTTCTATAATTTGCCATTTTTAATCCATTTTTTTACATTCATTAGGACCTAAAAACTTGTTTACACTTATAGGAATTGGCAAACAAATTTATTTTACATACCTTTTTGAGTTTTTTTTAGGCAAAAAATATGTTTTTTTAAATCTCTTATAACGTGTTTACTACTGAACCGATTTTACCGTTTGGTATCATGTTTTAAAGTATATAAAAAGCACTAACTTTTTGGGCAAGTCATATTCTTACCACTAAAAATTTAGTAGTTTTGACCTTACAAAACAAAATATATATAAATAGAATTTGTGATTTACAATTTTTTTCAAAATACTCGTGTATTTGTCCTAGAGGAATAAAAATACCCAAAACGTTGCACTATAAGCTACTGAAGATGCGGTAAAAATTTCATCACTGTACTTTAGCAGTTAAAAAGTTATAAGAACTTTTGTATGAAGATGCGGGAAATCGCGTTTAAAGATTCCATTAGTTATTTCAGCAGCCATAGAGGGGAATAACTTGCACAACCAGCATTTATAGTCAAGATATGTTTTACTTACGTATTGGAGGCATTGAAAGCCTAATAATAAACATTGTTGTCCTTCTTTGCAATTACTTTAAAAAAATAAAAAATCTTTTTAGTACAAATCGCACACATAAAGAAGTCTAACCTGCCAAAAGTAGGTGCGCGCATTGCTTTGAATACATTTTTCACTCTGATATAAACAACTTTTGTGGCATATGTTATGTTTTTCTTAACATATGATTCTTATAAACTATAGAATTAGGAAAAAAGAAAAAAAATATTTTGGTTTTTTTTTTTTTTTTTAAATGGTCATTTTTACTTTCTCCACCCTATACGTAGTATATGGAGAAAGTATTGTTTTCGTAAAAATGTTCGAATTTGAATTTTCAGTTGAATTATCTATTTTGATGCTCCCAGAACCCCAAAAAATTGTTTAGTGCAATTATCTGTGTTGGTGCTCCCTGAACCCAAAAATATTTTTAATGGAATTTTTTGTTTTGGTGCTCCCTGAACCCAAAAAAGTGTTTTTAGAGTGGTGTCTGTCTGTCAGTCTGTCTGTATGTATACACGACCAGAGAGGACACTATTGGTCCGTTTTTCATGAAATTTGGTATGTAGTTACTAAACCCTAATATCTCCATACGTTTTTTTCATTTTTAGGAATTTTTAATTTTTAAGGGTAATTTACCCCTAAAAACCCATAAAAAACGACAAAAATGCAAATTTCTCAAAAACTGCTCTAACGATTTTGATAAAATTTTCAGTATTTATAGTGCTTAAGATGCCAAACAAAATGACACCACCCGCTTTTATCAAAACTTCGGCGTTTTATAATTATGGGGAAATGTTTAAAAATAAACAAGTTTGTGTTGTCAATCTAGCATCGCGGTGGCGGCCGCACGTGGTAGCACCACGGTAGCGAGCACGGCCAGTAATTCAAAGGTCGCACGATCGAATCCCGCCTGGGATAATAATTTTTTAATACGATTGACGTAGGTAGAATATTATTTTTTTGTTTTGTTCTAAAAAGTAGTAAATAAAATGATTAAAAACAATATTATTTTGACTACAGTAAGTTGGGAGAAAGTTTGTGTCAGTTAACTGATACCGTTTATTTAGTAGGGAATTTCCTAAGGAATTTTCGTGAGCTCAGACACGCTTTTATTTCTTGGCCTATTTTGACGATTGATATTTCAAATTAAGTGGCCTTTTCTCAAGATGTTCCAAGAGTCGTTTGTTTTATCCTCAATCAATCACTAGGTGATTTTTATGGAAATGGTATTGATTAGGACAGAGGCACTTGGATCCAAGTTGGGTGGTGGGGGGGGGGTAGCTGTGACCTGTACATATTGTTAGACATAGATCGAAATAGTCACGCAATATCCCCAACATTTGTCCACAAAATCCGTAATTTTGTCCATAATTTTTACAATTTTCAATTTTTTTACAGGAATTTAAAATGTTTTCGGAATAAAAAGTAGCCTAAAATATTCTCTGAAAAGTCCTTTACTTGCTAATGAAAGTACAGTATAACTCCAATTTTCCGGACTCCAATTATCCGGATCGCCAATTATCCGGATCAGATTTAAATAAGAACATAGTCAAACGGATACGAGACTTGGCGGCGGGGAATCGATTTAAGGTAGCAAAACAGCTGACTCTGCCTGGTATGTTAAAAAAATAATGTATTTTACAGTGATTTAGTATTGTTTGTAAATATTACGTAATGTAAACATTGTCATTGATAGTTTTTCATATTAAATACCGTAAATGTTCTCTTTTGTGTTTTGTTTACGTTTTTCTCCTAAAACGGTTTTTTTTCGAGAAAAATCCAACTATCCGGATTTTTGATTATCCGGATTGGGTCCGGTCCTAATTAATCCGGATAATTGGAGTTCTACTGCATCGTCAAAATCGGTTCAGCCGTTCAGGAGATTAGCCCGGTCAAATAGGCAAACAAAAAAGGTATACATGTGTGTTTAGGTTTTGGTAATGTGTGAATAAAACATAGGAACTTAGAAAAAAACTTATATTTTGAAATCACTGACACTTAAATTTTATTTATGTGTGTAGATAGCGGAGGTACAAGAAGGCTAAAAGCAAATAGATTCATCTTTTGACAACAAAGACCTCCGTGATAGTCGGAAAACATGAATCCAATTCAGGAAGCAATTGCCTTGGGAATATCATCGCCACTGATTGCAAAGCGACACGACTGCAACTGTGTCGACGTTATAAACGTGGCCGTGACAATTACGTTGTGATGGCAAACGCCAGGTGGCGTAGTGTACGCTATGGAGATTGTAAACTCAATTAAACATTGTCTTGAAGAATGTCAAGCGGCCTTGTCTAAAGGACGGAGTGTAGTGAACCCTGCTGTGACGAGATTTAATCGGAATAACGGAAAGGTCAGCGTATTTTTAGGTTATCGTAGAAAACCCCAGCCGCGGGGTTAAGGTTTTAAGGATTATAGGGTGTCCCCGAACTCTCTGGACCCCTTTTCTGGACATGTTCCTGGGATCCAGACAAACATATTTCACAATATAAACATGGGCCTATGATGCTTATTTTTACGTCTGTCTGTCTGTATTTGTTTTTTACAAAATACTTAATATTTTTAGAAGTAGAAAATATATTGACCTAAAACTTTGTATACCTATTTTTTGCGTAACCTTTTATCACTGTACGAAAACATAGAAAATTATTTTAAATATTTTCAAAATGGCGACGGTTTATAATTTTTAATGTCAAATATCTCATAAACCGCTAACTTTACAAAAAAATTACAAGAAACAAAAAGTTTACTTTTTCAATGACAAATACAATGATTTTTTTATTTTGTCTGTAGCTCAAAGGATAACAGAGATATTGACAAAAAAAGGAAAAATGTATTTCTTGGTTGTTGTCAACAATACTCAGAATTACTCTAGAAACAAAATATTTTAATGTTATTATGAGCTAAAATAATAAGTTATTTGAATAATATTCCGAGCACTTTCTGAGCTGATTAAACTCGCAAAAAATAATGAAAAAAGTTCATATATTCATAGGTCCGGAAATGCTTCGTTAGAGAGTTACAGCTGGCAAAATATTTCACCCGTGATTCAGATTACTCACAAAAACGAATCCCTATTGAAATATCTAGAACGTTTGTTAAGGTGTAAAATTAAATTTCATTTACGTAAAATGAGCAGATAAACTTAATAAAATAGGTCCCAGTTCTGTAACTGCAGTAATTGTTGCGATATTTGACCCAAAACGCTAAATTCGGTCTAAAAAAACATGATTTACAGGGTCCTATTTTATTAAATTTACCTGCTTATCTTACGTAAGTTAAATTTAATTTTACAACTTAATAATTAACGCCCTACATATTTCAATAGCGATTCGTTTCTGTGCGTAATCTGAAACACGGGTGAAATCTTTCGCCAGCTGTAACTCTCTAAAGAATCATTTCCGGACCTATGAATATATATGAACTTTTTCCGTTATTTTTTGCTAGTGGAATCAGCTTAGAAAGTGCTCGGAACATTATGCAAATAAGTTATTATTTTAGCTCATAATAACATTAAAATATTTTGTTTCTTGAGTAATTCTGGGTATTGTTGACAACTACCAAGAAATACATTTTTCCTTTTTTTGTCAATATCTCTGTTATCCTTCGAGCTACAGACTAAATAAAAAAAATCATTGTATTTGTCATTGAAAAAGTAAAATTTTTCGTTTCTTGTGATTTTTTTGTAAAGTTAGCGGTTTTTGAGATATTTGACATTACAAATTGTAAACCGCCGCCATTTTGAAAATATTGAAAATAATTTTCTATTTTTTCGTACAGTGATAAATGGTTACGCAACAAATAGGTATACTAAGTTTGATCTCAATATCTTTTTTACTTCCAAAAATATTAAGTATTTTGTAAAAAAACACATACAGACAGACAGACGAAAAAATAAGCACCGTAGAAACAAAAGGGGTCCAGAGGTTCGGGGACACCCTGTATATATGAAAAGCACTGAATGTAGCTTGCTCGTTTGGCGAAAGCTGCCTCAGGCGATGTCCCAGACTCGATAAATAAAAACACCGCATTTCTCCAGCGATATCGGACTATAGATCGATCGATTTATCCAATCGACCTTGACTGATTTCGATATTGTCAATTACTTCGAGAGTACTGGAATTAACCACGGATAAGCAATCAAACGGCGGATACGACCCGACTGGAATAACCACAATAAGAAGTGCGGGAAACGTGCGTGGACAATTAATACTGTATTGAGGTTAATTTGAAAGAGTCGAGATTCAATTATTTGCTGCTCTTCTGGTATGCGGGGGGGGGTTTTCTTTAGTGTCTACTTTATGCCGGTTAGATTAATAAAGATGAGGTGGACAGAGTATTGAGTAGGCAAACAAGGCATACCGGTAACTAACAGAGCTTTAAAAGTCAGGTGAGTAACTAGACTGCGCAGTGGGAGAAAGGAAGTGTTTCGAATGACAGTTAAGGGTGTACAATACCACTCCAGTAAAAGCATCGAATCAAGTGAGCGGAGCCAACCTTGAGAAGTTCGGCCTATGATATTGCATTGGTAAAGCGCTCGAGCGCCCCTAGTATATCGCTTGTATACAATTTCATTTTTACTAATGCCGGTCTTATTAGCGAATTTCCATGGATGCAGTGACCCTTATGGTAAGACCTAAGGTCGGGAGTAGTAAGTGAGCACCGGTCATGGTCCCCAGAACACGTTCTTGGGTGTCATTAAAAATTATATATATGTATACACTTTCGTTTTTTCTAACGCCGGTATTATTAGCGAATTTCCATAGGAAAAATGAGCTATTGCAGTGACCTTTATGGTAGGACCCAAGGTTGGGAGTAGTAAGTGAGCACCGATCATGGTCCCCAGAACACGTTCTTGGGTGTCATTAAAAATTATATATGTATACACTTTCGTTTTTTCTAACGCCGGTATTATTAGCGAATTTCCATAGGAAAAATGAGCTATTGCAGTGACCCTTATGGTAAGACCTAAGGTCGGGAGTAGTAAGTGAGCACCGATCATGGTCCCCAGAACACGTTCTTGGGTGTCATTAAAAGTGATATATATGTGTATGTGTGTTCGTTTTTTAATTCCGATTTGGTCCAAATTTGGTACACATGTTGGTTGTCCACGTCACTCGGACGAGTTCGTTAGCGAAACAAATCCAACAACCGGAAGCACGTTTTTTGACAGGAAGTAACTATTTTTTTCGATTTTTCGTACAAGAATGAAACTTTTTTTAGAGTTTTATCTAAACAAATTAATGTAGGTTATTATTCTGCACATTTTGTTTTAGTTTACGACCTTACAGCACGCTTGGTTCCTCCAAAATCGATCAAAACGTAAAATACCATAAAAGTACCAGGTTATGATCCACGTGGGCATCTTCTGAGTCTTACCCTGCCGCCATATTGAATCTGATTCCCATAAGAGCAATGCTGCAGTATAAATAATTTTTTCCCGTTAATTCGTGGAATAAATTAAAAATTTTGGTTTCATTTTGAAGTACTATCATATGCGGATGTTGATTGCCGAATACATTTTCAAAACCCGTTTTGTTGTTTTCATAAACGTATGATATAAATAGTAAAAAATAGTAAACTTTATTAATTTTTTACTCAGTTGCAAAAAGAGATATTGCAAAAAAACCTTAGCAATCAACACCCACAATCTATTTTACTTTAAGAAAAAAAATACAGCTTTCGTTTTTTGCCAAAAATAACACAAAAATATGCTTAATAGTGACGGCATGCTTTGGTTATTTAACATTGAAATTGGTATCCAACTTCGCCGTTTTGAATGTAGGGAGCCGAGCCTTAAGTACGCTGCGAGCGAAGAGAAGCAGTACATAACCCGAGGACGCAAGGTCGAGGTGCAATGCGAATTATCATGGAATTATTCATCATACCCGCACTAGAGATCTTGACTACTAGTGCAAGAGCTGACGACGAATTTAGGGAATTTATTTTGGGCAAGTTAAAATAACAACAAAAATTTTATTAATTAGAGAATCTAGAATTCTGAGTCAGGCAGAGGGTTCGCAATTATTTCGCTACTGCGCAACCTATGACATTGGCAAAAAAATAAATAAAAAAATATGTTTTGGGCAACTTGAAATTTGTTTAATCTTTAATTTTAACATCTAGTACCAGGAAACCGAGCTAAAGCTCGACTATTATTGCAAATTTCCGTGAACATCGTTAGGTTAGGCCTATAACATTAAACAACTAAATAAAGGGTATGTTTATTTAGCAGAAGTATTCGTTGCCATGGTAACTATAAATAGATACAACATTAGGCTTACCTCTAATAAAATACAGTTTAAAAGAAAACAGATGATTATTGTAATGGCATTGAAAACATTTGCATCAGCTGTGCTTCGTTTAAAAGAAAACAGATGATTATTGTAATGACATTGAAAACATTTGCATCAGCTGTGCTTTGTATTGTTTAAAATGGACAAATTTCACTTTTTAATTTAATAAAAAGACGTAGAAAACGAATTTTCCCAGACTGGTGACCATTTCCAATCGATTTCTCGTGGCCAAAAGCCCCATATAAAATCAAAAATCCTTAGACGGAGATTCCAGATCCATTTAGCAGACAGATAATTATGTCTCGCTTTAGAAGATAAGATTTAACCCAGAAATAAACATCCAAGACTTTTTTTGTTTCTTTTAAATTATAACCAGACGACCAGACCCCTCGAACATATTTAATAATTATACTTCAAAAATATACTTTAGGCATTCTGAAATTTGTTCGGCTTAATAAATAATGTTAAAAATATACTTATAAATAAAAGTTAAATATAGAAAAAAGTCATTGAATTATATAATATGTTAATTTTTGAATTATTATTCCCGTCAAGATACCATATACTTTAATTAGAAAGTCTTTTTTTCGAAGGATTTTAATACATTTTTTAGTATAAATTTATTCTATATTTGGTAATTTAAAAAAAAACAACTACTCCAAAATACTCTGTTATATGGACAGAGTCCGCGCTATATGGTAAACTCGAGCCAAGGCCCTGTCAGCTACCGGCAGGTCCTCAATAGACTATCTCTCTCGCACTTATGGCTACGCATAAGATTTTTTTGTCGCATTCATTTAAAATCTGTATTCGCGTCAAGGAAATATTAAAAACCGTTTAATTCGTCTGGCGCTTTACACGTATTTTTAATATTATTTAATAAACATGCTATACAAATTTCAGAATGCCTAAAGTATACCGTATTTTTGAGGTATAATTATTAAATATATTCGAGGAGTCTGGTTATACTTTAAAACCAAAAATGTCTGGGATGTTTATTTCTGGGTTAAATAGATGCTAAAATTACAGATTAAACAAATTTCAAGTTGCCCAAAACATATTTTTGTTATTTTTTTTCAAATATCATAGGTTGCGCAGTAGCGAAATTAACCGCAAACCCTCTGCCTGACTCAGGATTCTAGATTCTCTAATTAATAAAGTATTATTTTTTTGTTATTTTAACTTGCCCAAAATACCTTCCCTAAATTCGTCATCAGCTCTCCGACTATACGGAGACGTCCATAGTTCACCACAAGCCCACTTGACCCAATAAGCATGATTAATTTAAAACACTATACAACTTGACTGGCCTCATTGATTGCTTCAAGCTGGATCTTGTATGCATTAAGTCTTATCTGACGCTATTAAGTAACTCAACATACAATCTCAGCTATGCTTATTGTCTGATAACAATTCTGTCACACTCTCTTGTATTTAAACTGGACTTGATTCGTGTTTATTTACTTTTCGTTTAAAAATTTGATTTATTTAAGAGCTGAAGTTGAATCATTGACCGCATTTCTTACAAACCTATCTTAGTTTATTCAGGCCTACGTAGATCCTCAGCTATGCGCCGTTCTTTACTCAAGAGCTAACGTGAAAACTAATAATTCGACCACGCAGCTGAACCGCTGACGTGAGTTGAGCAAATTTCCAAAATTAAGTTTATAGGCCTATGATTTAGGGTTTCAACCAACAATTCGGGAAATAGGTCTATTCACGACAGTGCTGAATAGCTGTAAAATGGTCCGCACGCAATTCCGCATATTGGGAGTATCTTCAATACACAATGCATTGCGTGCTTCGCACGCCAACCTCCGTATTGGGAGTACCTTCAACTCACAAAACATTGCGTGCTTCGCACGCCAACCCCCGTATTGGGAGTATCTTCAATACACCATTCATTGCGTGCTTCGCACGCCAACCCCACGGTAGAATCCACCGCATGGCTTTGAATCGGGTACTGCTATGGTATTTTACGTTTTGATCGATTTTGGGGGAACCAAGCGAGCTATAAGGTCGCGTAAAAAAACAAAATGTGCAGAATAACATCCTGCATTCATATTTGTAGAAAAAGCTCAAAACAAATTCATTCTCGTAGGAAAAATCTCAAAAAAAGTTACTTCCTGTCAAAAAACGTGCTTCCGATTGTTGGGTTGTTTTGGTTAACGAACTAGTCCGAGCGACGTAGAGAACCAACATGTGTACCGAATTTGAACCAAATCGGACTTAAAATGCGGCAGCTAGAGTGCGAACTCATATATACATATATATGATTTTTAGGGGATGCGGAATACTACCCCCCGGAAAACTACCCCCCCAAGCAGGTTCCTACA
>JAGFPH010008791.1:32055-42751 GCA_018207615.1 Philaenus spumarius
AAGAAAGGGTATGAAAAATTTCGAAATTTTAGGAGGGGTTTGGGGGGATCAAAGTTACTAAAATCATAATTTCAGATCTTTTATTATTATGACAATAGTGCTTTTATTATTTAAGATCTATATATATAAAAGCAAAATACCACTCACTGACTGAACACTTAAAAAGAATACAATTACGTTAAAAAGACTGAAAATACCAACCACCACGGGCAGCGCCGTACGGGTCAGCTAGTATGGGATAAAAATCAAAGATGACCGCCACTACAGCAGACCCTTAATGGTGAAATTACAACGCATTCCGCGATTCAAATTATTGGGGGATGGTCGTGTCTATTTCGATCTCTGTCAGCTATATGCAGGTCGCAGCTTAACTGTCATTTCCGTGAAAATATCAGAGTATACAATAGTCTGTTGCATTGGCTTCGCCTTAGGCCGCCGACGGGGTTGGTGAGCGAAGCGAGCTTGGGTACCGGATTTCATTGTGACATACGTTCAGAGAAAATCGACAGCGACAGACAGTGAAACTAGTGATGCTACAACTGATCTGTTTTTCTTTTTCAGTCACGGAACCCTAACCATTTTTGTTTCAAGTGAAAATAAAATTACGATTCAATTATTTCCAGCGCCTTAAAAAAACCCTACAGTAATTAATTGACGGGCGAACCTCCCGTTTCCGATTAAGACGTATCTGCCGTGACGAATTTTTCGTTTTCCGTCCGACCGATAAGACAAATTGAAAGCTTCGACGTCATCAACGGTCGGTCCGTAGTGATGGTGATGGAATGAGTCAGGTAGGAGTGACTCACACACCCGTCAGACCGGTGCAGGAATGCTATTGGGTGCTATGACGGTCTGCTCTTAGTCATATGATCTAATGATGAGGTTAATATTTCGCGCTAATGTAGAAGAAAACCTGTATCCCGTTGAATAAATCTGGGCGGGGAAATGCCCTGTTACAGCGACAATTATGATTGGTGATTCATTAAGGTCATTATATTGAAACTAGGGGAGACCCCTGCGTGCTCCGCACGCCAACCCCCAATGGAACCTTCTAAAAACAAATGTTATGTTTTATTTATAATAAAGTTGTACGATTAATAATAACCTCAAAACTAAGATGGTAAATAATGATAAATGTTCAAATCAAATTATTTCTTATATTTTATAGCAGCAGTTATAATAATGGTTAAAAGAACCAGCAAGGCTCAGGTCTACACTTTTAAACCCTAACCTAAAAGCTAGAAATACAAAAATAATTGCTTCAAATTTTGAAATCAGCTGTTAATGGAAAAATTGGAACAAACAGCTATATTATCTGTTATTTTATTCAATTGGTTGCTATGGTAATAAATGTGATAATTTATCATTCTAGGCCTAACCTAAGAATTTTTCCGACCAAATTTACAAATATTGAAATAAAAAAATGTTTTTATCGAAATTAATTATATTCTATGTTAATCAGGGAAAGTGTAGCTTTTTATTAGTAAAACAATTTTTTCAATCGCTTCAGTAGTGCCAGAGATTACCCCCTACATACAAACAAACAAACTTTACCTCTTTATAATATTACTATATTACTCTAAATGTATGAAAAGTTAATAGAACAGCCATACAACCTTACAAAAATCACACTTAAAGGTTTCTCTTTATAGGTTAATAAGTAGCAGATTTTATTTTAAAATATAATTTACATTAACTGTCATTTTATTTTACAGAACAGCTGTTTTATGTTTTTAATTTATTTATTTAATACCAAATGTTTTAAGTTGAACTGCAGAACAGCTGTTTTATGTTCTTAATTTATTTATTTATTACCAAATGTTTTAATGTAAACAAAGCTGACGTTTTTAAATTTTCATGTATTTCTTATGGGGATTTTTCGTTTTTCGAGGACCTCAAAAATCCCTTAGTTTTTAATTTTAGAAAAAACTTATATTTTTCCCTCGTTCCTTGAATCGATACCTTTAATTTGATACCTCTCCCATCATCCTCCGATTTAAAGAATTCCCACAATTTTGAATCTTAAATTTCGCTTACAGAATTATGTATAAGGACCAGGGCAATTTTCCAAAAAACCGAAACTGAACGATGAAAAATTTTGAGGAAATGAATTGTGCTGCCTTTTGGGGCTTTGGAATTGCAAGACAATATTTTAATCAAGGGATTCACCAACTTTAATAATTTGTAATTTTTAGTTTAAACCTTCAGAATAGTTTATGTCCGATTTGGTCCAAATTTGGTATACACGGTGGTTTTCCAAGTCGTTAGCCAAAAAAACATTGGGTGTGCTTAAGACCACACGTTGGAAGTGATAACTTCTATGACCGATTTATATTTTTATCAGTACCTATTAATATTAGAGGAGAATAAGGGCCAACAAATTACACAATTCAATATACTGTCCAGAAATATTATATCCTATTCTGAAATTGCATAATTAATTAATAGTAACATCTTTTTATATAATACGTGAAGCCTTTTTTTGTAAACACAACTCCTCCCTTATTTCTGGAC
Source organism: Philaenus spumarius (assembly GCA_018207615.1). Lineage (NCBI taxonomy): Eukaryota > Metazoa > Arthropoda > Insecta > Hemiptera > Aphrophoridae > Philaenus > Philaenus spumarius. The sequence goes on from JAGFPH010008791.1 coordinate 34,570, forward strand.
CAATTTTAATGTTTGAGGTTTCAAAAAATTAGTCTCATTTCGTAGTTTTGCAATAAGGTTTTAGATGTCAAAAATTCTTATCCTTAATGGCGTGAGCTAATCCCAAAGGTCGGGTTTTCCCCATAAGATTAACATGGAAAATATTTAAAAACCATTTCTATACAAAACAGCTGTTTATAATAAGAAACAAACTAATCCAGCTGATTTCGTGGATGTAAATAACGATGATTACAGTATTCAGAAGGTTATAAAATTATTTTAATACAAAACAGCTGTTTATAATAAGAAACTAACTAATACAGAGTTGCTTTGTGGAAGTAAATATTGATTTTTATTAGGGAGGAAATGAATTATTTATTCAAATTATAAAATTTACGTACTAATTTGTTTCGAACATTTAACATTATTTACCTTCTTAGTTTTGAGGTTATATTTATAACTTTTTTGTTAGGTTTTTGATTAAGTGTAGACCTGAGCCTTACTGGTTCTTTTAACCTTTATTATTACTGCTGTTATAAAATATAAGAAATAATTTGATTTGAACATTTAACATTATTTACCATCTTAGTTTTGAGGTTATTATTAATCCTACACTTTTATTATAGATAAAACATAACATATGTTTTTAGAAGCTCGCACCGGGGTTTGGCGTGCGGAGCACGCAGGGGTCTCCCCTAGTTATTATGTAATAATATTATAATTATAATAAGTATGCGAAAATAGTGATCATTATAATGTAAGCAGTATTTATTTAGTGACTAATGATTTTGAGTGAGGTATTAGTGTATGCACTCTACATGGAATTCTAAGAATAATTCAATATGTAAGGGATAATTATTATAATAGCGTATTATATTATATTGTGTATCGTCTATTCCCTCACCACGCACTTACTTGTCTATATAATATACGTACTATGAGCTGACAGGACAATGTTCGCTATTGCAATAATATGGTTACCTACAGCAAATGTTATATCTTAAAGTATTTCAGCTGATTCTGTGTGTATTTTGAGACAGTGGTTTTTTTACCGCTTGCCTACGTGCTTTTACGCGATTTGTATTAGAAAAACGTTTTCGTCTTTTTCCCTAGTTTTTTTGGTATTTGTTCTGGATGCGACCGAACTGCATCAGATAATGTACACTGTTCTGATAGGGTTGGAAGTTGAGAAATTTGGAGACCTGGGACTGGGAAGCTGACTGTATTTCCTCCACACTAATATCCATCGAGTTGTCAGGTAAAGAAGGTGTGGGAGGAATGAGAACATCAAAGTGGCCTCTCGTCAGTTCCCCAGTAAACCTTAACCCCTCTTCTAATCGGTTCGCCAAAACTCTCCCACAACAAATAACCATCTCTGTATACCTGAAATTCATAAAAAATATTTCGGATGCTACTTGAATTTCACAGGAGGTTCCAAAAATTACCGGTTTGCTCATATCCGCGATATGTTCTTTTTTTGTTGAATAAATATCTCCTGTTACTTTTAAAGTACTGTATATGGTTTGAACCTGCGCTAATTGTTTGAAACATGACTAACAACTTTGGTCCTCACTTCAAACCCCAGTGAATCGTGTCAAGTACAATTAAAGCCAAAGAGTGGAATAAGCATTGGCCATCTGGCCTAGAAGAAACTACTCTGTTAGGAATAAATACTCCATTAAAGTGTATGACCTTCATTGTTGTACATCAATTACTGTATATGAAGCTAAATTTTATATTTAAGTGAGTAATAATAATAAGTTACAGTAAAATAAAACAATGTGAAATATTACTTTGTCAAAATGTACAAAATGTAAAATTTTGTCTGAACTTACTTAAGTTAGCCAAAAATCAAACTTCTTTACAAAACTTAAAACGCACAAATATAATAATTATTATAATTATCCCTTTCATATTGAACTAGCTGACCCGTACGGCGTTGCCCGTGATGGTTGGTATTTTCAGTCTTTTTAACGTAATTGTATTCTTTATAAGTGTTCAGTCAGTGAGTGGTATTGGGCTTTTATATATATAGATCTTAAATAATAAAAGCACTATTGTCATAATAATAAAAGATCTGAAATTATGATTTTAGTAACTTTGATCCCTCCAAACCCCTCCTAAAATTTTGAATTTTTTCAAACCCTATCTTAGTGAGCACCTATGGTCCTAGAGGAAGCTACATACCAAATTTCATTTCAATCCGTTCAGTAGTTTTGAAGAAATCGTGATTTAATAACTTTGATCCCCCCAAAAACTCACTAAACTTTCGAATTTTTCAAACCCTTTCTTAGTAAGCACCTATGGCCCTAGAGGAAGCTACATACCAAATTTCATTTCAATCCGTTTTGTAGTTTTTGAGAAATCGTGATGAGTGAGTCAGTGGTATTTTGCTTTTAGAAAGGGTGTTTAAAAAAAACGTTCCAAAACTTTGGGATATGATTCCTCATACAAAAAGTAAGAAAAAAGTTCCTATAAACATAGGTCCGAAAACGCTTCGTTTTCCAGATTACCGCCATTTTGTTTTTTGTACAAAATAATTCATATCTAGAGAACGGTTTGACTGATTGAGTTCAAACTTGGTATAAAGTTTAACCTGACAATGATATAGCTCAAGAAAAATAAACGATTAAATCTAATCATGCGTTTCAAAATGGCGGCTGTTTGAAAATTACAAACCTAAATTACTCCAAAACCGTACATTTTAACGAAAAATGTCAAGACACCTTTTTTGTAGCCCTTTTGATTCCCTATCGGATGGTGTAACTGTCAAAACAATCGGATGAAGGATAACAGTTAAGTTATGTGAACTAATTGGTTTATTCAACCAGGCATCCTCCAACACAGTAAATACTACAATATTGTATGGACATTTTGTTGTCATTACCTTTTAACTTAGCTATTATCCTTCATCCGATTGTTTTGACAGTTACACCATCTGATAGGGAATCAAAAGGGCTACAAAAAAGGTGTCTTGACATTTTTCGTTAAAATATACGGTTTTGGAGTAATGTAGGTTTGTAATTTTCAAACAGCCGCCATTTTGAAACGCATGATTAGATTTAATCGTTTATTTTTCTTGAGCTATAACATTGTCAGGTTAAACTTCATACCAAGTTTGAACTCAAGCAGTCAAACCGTTCTCTAGATATGAATTATTTTGTACAAAAAACAAAATGGCGGATATCTGGAAAACGAAGCGTTTTCGGACCTATGTTTATAGGAACTTTTTTCTTACTTTTTGTATGAGGAATCATATCCCAAAGTTTTGGAACGTTTTTTTAAACACCCTGTATAAACAGTATAGATAGATTATTCTTAGAATTCTAGCCTATGTATACACTAATACCTCACTCAAAATCATTAGTCACTAAATAAATAATGCTTACATTATAATGGTCACTATTTTTCACATACTTATTATAATATATTAATATTATAATAACGTATTATTATATACTGTATATCGTCTATTCCCTCTCCACGCGCTTACTTGTCTATATATACTATGTATCGTCTATTCCCTCTTCACGCTCTCACTTGTGTCTACGCAAAAAGTTTGCTTGACGCTAGATTTCAGAAACATAGTCAAGCGAAAGTGCCCAACTGGCCAATAGTAGTTATCACTTCAAAAATCCAACAGGAAGCATTTTTTGAAATTGTTCGTTCTAGAATGAAACTTTTTGAGGGTTTATCTAACAAAATAAATGTAGGAGGTTATTCTGCACATTTTGCTTTTTACACGACCATACAGCCCGTCTGGTTCGCGCAAAATTTGTCAAAACGTAAAATACAGCAAAAGTGCCCGGTTCGAATCCGCGTGAGAAATTTTATCGTGGGGGCCGCAAGGTCGAGGTGCAGACAAATTCTACTAATATATTTCGTACACACAGGCAGCTATTCAGCGCCTTCGTGAGTAGACCAGTCTCGCAAATACTCGGTTGTAACCCTAAAACATATAAACTTAATTTTGGAAATTCGCTCAACTCACGTCAGTGGTTCAGATGGGCGAACGAATTATTTCTATAGTAACAACACAAAATTAAAATCAATAAACGGTACCAGGAACTGGCACATACTTTCTCACAAACACATTTAAATTACTAAACAGATTCACTGTGACTTGTAGGGTGGGGTAGGAGAGTTTTTTTATTAAAGTTGGAGATTAACTAATAAATATTATTATTATTATCTAGAGAGAAAACTATTCTATCGATTCGAAATAATTTGCACCAAACACGTCAATTAGATCTATATAGATGTACGTAAAAAAGGTTTTGAAAAATTTTGAAAAACAACCCGCTTTATGGCCAAAAACCCCCCAAAAATCAGTTATTATTATTAGCTAAACGAGAATTTTTAGAAAGATGCGGGTTTTTGTATATGGTAGGACACATTAAAGGCTACAAATAAGCCAAATTTGATCAAAATCGTTAGAGCCGTTTTTTTTATAAAAAAATAATAACTGATTTTTTGGGGTTTTTTTGGCCAAAAAGGGGTTTGTTTTTCAAAATTGTTCAACACCCTTTTTCGTGCATCTATACAGGCGTACTGGACATGTCTGGTGCAAATTTGGTTGACATTGATCGAATAGTTTTCTCTCTAACTTTGTATACTTTTATTAAAGTTGGAGATTAACTAATAAATATTATTATTATTATCTAGAGAGAAAACTATTCGATCGATTTCGAACAAATTTGCACCAAACACGTCAATTAGGTCTTTATAGATGCACGTAAAAAGGTTTTGAAAAGTTTTGAGAAACAACCCCCTTTTTGGCCAAAAAACCCCCAAAAATCAGTTATTATTATTATTATTATTATTAGCTAAACGAGAATTTTTAGAAAGATGCGGGTTTTTGCATATGGTAGGGCACATTAAAGGCTACAAATAAGCCAAATTTGATCAGAATCGTTAGAGCCGTTTTTTTATAAAAAAATAATAACTGATTTTTTGGGGGTTTTTTGGCCAAAAAGGGGGTTGTTTTCAAAATTATTCAAAACCCTTTTTCGTGCATCTATACAGGCGTACTGGACATGTCTTGTGCAAATTTGGTTGAAATCGATCGAATAGTTTTCTCTCTAGCTTTGTATACATACAGACATACATACAGACATACAGACATACATACACACATACAGACATACAGACAGACATTTTGTAAAAAACACTTTTTTGGACTCAGGGGGTCCCAAAACGGATATTTACACAAAAATCTCAACATCGATTTTTTTGCGATCACTATACTTTCTCTATACTATAGTATAGCGAGAAAGTAAAATTTTTAAACATAACCTTAAATGTTTCACATAGTTGTTAAAGTAGTACAGCTGATAGACGAAATCAGCTGTTATAATAAATCAAACAATATAACCTTGAGCATGCGCTGTGCTCTTTTGTTGCGTACATACACTTGCTTTGATACCAGTTAGTTTCTGTCACAAAGGCATTTTAAAATAGTATTCCAAAACATCTGGAGGTCTTAATTCGTAAAACAATGCAAGCGTTGTTTATTCTTTACATTCTGAACCACTACGCATGCGCCAGTCAACCAGAAATGAATAAAGAGCTGCACTGTGCTGGGGGACACGAAAACAGAAGCAATATGATGCGGATAAGGATTGTTAAAGTGGAAAAATGTAGATTTACAATCAGCTGACTTTGACAGCGTGTATTGGTGTTACTAAGAACAAATCACTTGTCTATACTAATGTTGTGAACACAGACATATACAGGGTGTATAAAAAAAACCTTTCAGGACTTTGGGATATGATTCCTGAAGTCATCACAAGGGCTTCAAAAAAGGTGTCTTGACATTTTTCGTTAAAATGTACGGTTTTAGAGTAATTAAGGTTTGAAATTTTCAAACAGCCGCCATTTTGAAACGCATGATTGGATTTAATCGTTTAATTTTCTTGAGGTATATCATTGTCAGGTTAAACTACATGCCAAGTTTGAACTCAATCAGTCAAACCGTTCTCTAGATATGAATTATTTTGTACAAAAAACAAAATGGCGGATATCTGGAAAACGAAGCGTTTTCGGACGTATGTTTATAGGAACTTTTTCCTTAATTTTTGTATGAGGAATCATATCCCAAAGTCCTGAAAGGTTTTTCGTATACATCCTGTACATACAGGGGTGGTGAAAAGTCCCGGAACGGGTTAATATTTTTTTAACCGTTACTGATGGAACTATATAACTTGGTACACTGTTACTGGGCATAAAACACTATTTTACCACAACTCCAATGAGCCGCTACCACTTCGGGGGGACGGCCCACAAGGAGTCGGAAGAAAATCTTAAATGAGAGCGTGCGTTGAGTTGCACATCACAAAATGGCGGCCCTAAACGTGTTGAAATAAATCGACATAAAGTTGCTAATATCTCGAAAAGGAAGAGTTTTTAGAAAAAATTTCAAGAGACGAAAAATGTTTATTTCAGAAAGCTTGACCTGAAAAGTTGCTCCCAAATCGATTTCGTATACTTTATTTTTTACAAAATTTTCTAATATGGGGGAGTAACAAAAAATTTTACGAAATTCCGAATATTTGGATTATCTTCAATAAACAAAGCATTGCGTGCTTCGCACGCCATTCCGAATATTGGGAGTATCTTCAACGCACAAAACATTGCGTGCTTCGCACGCCAACCCCCGTATTGGGAGTATCTTTAATACACCATGCATTGCGTGCTTCGCACGCCAACCCCATGGTAGAATCCACCACATGGCTTTGAACCGGGTACTTATTTGGTATTTTACGTTTTGTTCGATTTCGGGGGAACCAAGCGAGCTACAAGGGCACGTAAAAAAACAAAATGTGCAGAATAACATCTTACATTTTATATTTGTAGGAAAAACTCAAAAACAAATTCATTATCGTAGAAAAAATCTAAAAAAAAACGCTACTTCCGGTCAAAAAACGTGCTTCCGATTGTTGGATTTTTTTGGCTAACGAACTCGTCCAAGCGACGTAGACAACCAACATGTGTACCAAATTTGAACCAAATCGGACTTAAAATGCGGCCGCTAGAGTGCGAACACATATATGCATATTTTTAATGATGCCCCAAAACGTCTTCTGGGGACCTTGATCGGTGCTCATTTACTACTCCCAACCTTACCATAATGGTCACTGCAATAGCTCATCTTTCCTACATTGTAGGGTTATTCTTGTTACGTGAACTAGATCAAGAACTTACTTATAGAGTTTGAGAAAGTTTTCTAACGGTATTCGAGGCCTATCTGTCAAAGAGGAAAAGTAAATCTTAAGGGATGCATGACGTAGATCACCCTCCTCCCAGCTGGGGTTTCCCGGCTCTACCACTAGATGACGCATGAGTCATACATACTTAGACATCCAACTTAAGCTACAAATATTTCCATCGGGTGAATCATTATCCTATTCCGAAATATAGATAGTCTTCATAATATTATCCAGAGTAGACCGCTGCGTGCTGCGTACGCCAACTCCCTTTGTACCTTCACACAAGAGAGATGGGCACAATTTCAGGACATGATAGGTGACCTAAAAAATAGCAGAATTGGTTACATGAACGCAGATCCGGAAAAGCTTCGTTTTCCAGATATCAGCCATTTTGTTTTTTTTTACAAAATAATTCATGTCTAGAGAAATGTTTGACCGATTGAAGTTTAACCTAGCAATGATATATTTTACGAAAAACAAGTGATTATATCCAATCATCCATTTTCAAATGGCGGATGAAACATAATACTTAAGTTATGTGTAATAATTGGTTTGTTCATAGACGCGCACTAAGAAAGGATTTTGAAAAAAAAAATGTATTTTACAGTGTACACATTCGGATAAAACAGCTGATCGGATCGAAAGCTTAGCAACACATGTTTGTTTACATTCATTACCATAGAAACCAATTTATAAAATTTGGAATCAGTGTATTATTCTTCACAACCATCAACTTTTTTACGATAATAATCTGTTTGCATTGGGTGTCCTCCGTGGTTGATTCTACATTAGCACGTATATATAGACAAGTGTTGATCACAGTTTATCTATATATATAAAAGCGAAATACCACTCACTGACTCACTCATCACGATTTCTCAAAAACTACATAACGGATTGAAATGAAATTTGGTATGTAGCTTCCTCTAGGGCCATAGTCGCTCGCTAAGAAAGGGTTTTAAAAAATTCGAAATTTTAGGGGGGGTTTGGGGGGA